>CABFOW010002276.1:0-33904 GCA_902141385.1 Timema californicum | reverse complement strand
CCCCCCTGGCCCCCCCCCCCCCACCTCCTCTTTCTGAACTGTTACGTTCGGGAGTTGACTTATTTTCAATCCTTTTCTTTTTATATCCTATATGACGTCACAAAACTGTTGGTCTTTCGTCCAGGGAGAGAACCAAACCAAGAGAACGAGAACTATTTCTCTCGGATTATTTTAAAAAAAGGTCTCGAGGGTTAGATGGTGTTTCTCTCTCCACCCGGGCGGCCGTATCCAGGTATCAGGTATCAGGCACATTCAACGTGTACGTGAACAGTTTCCTGAATGTAAAGAAGCTCGCGATATTTCGTGAAAACACTCCATTGTCATGAACCTCACGTCAATGTTCGAACAAATGTTATAAAACATTTGGTTTTGCTTTGGAACAAAACTAGAGATACAGTGGCGGCTTGTGGTCTGTTGCCAAGGGAAGCTTTGCTTGGACACGACTGTACTAGACACTTAACATAACTTATACTACAAGTATTATTTCCCTACACTTCTTTTAGTCTGACTACCCGTTCGGGTTGGACGCACATAAACTAATTACGTTGATGTCTTAAGGGTGATGAAGGTTGAACTAAAATAAAGTATACCCGCAATTGCGTGGAGGGAGTATGGGAAACCATTTAGTAAAAAACTAAATACATCGTAATAATATTCGAACCCTAATCTCTCCGTCATTGGCAACCCAGTCTATCGTGATAGTGACGCCTTAGACCGCGCGGCCACCAATATTATTGTGTGTGTGTGGTTGGTCAATAGTACAGTAAAAGAGAGATAACACTTCACTGGTACAGTCCCGTCGGGCGGAACTAGCCCTGGCAACAACCCACCTATAAAATAGGTCACACCTCATCTTAAACTGTGCACACCAAACCATTATCCCTCCACGCAAATGTGGGGTACATTTCCTTTAAATCCCTTCAGCCTCATATCTACCCATTTATATTCTGAAAATGGAAAAATGACACCTGGACACGGGAATCGAACCCGGGACCTTTGGCTTTGTACGTCAATAAGCCAACTACCGAGTCGAAGATGGCTGCGTTATCTGATAGCTCGTCAATAAAGCCGACGATATCCGCACGTCCATCACAGACTCTGCCTTAAAATATGATTGAAGAATGACCTTTGACACGGGACGATTCCTGGATAGCTCAGTGGTTAGAGTATCGGCGTACTAAGCCGAAGGTCCCGGGTTCGATTCCCGTGTCAATTTTCAGAATATGATACCTGTGTCACTAAAAGCATAAATGATAGCTTAGGCTATTTTATTCTTAATGTTCCCATTTAGTTTATAACCCGAACGGGTAGTAAGACTCGGGAGAGAGTGTAAGATGGACGGGGTGAGAGGGTCATTGAATATTCCGTGTGTGTCTTCCTGAATATCAAACTCCCTTTGATCCGACCGGAAACTCTTGGTCGCAGGGGAACCGAATAAAATGTCGAGTCAGATTTCTCTGAATGTCAAAAAGTCCATTGATCATTGGTCCCGTTATCTTGAAGATCAGGGAGTCAATATCGCGTAGTTTACAACATTCCGGGTACTTGTAATGGCGTCACAAAGTGTTTTGTTTGATCAATTTAGTTCGTAGTGTGCAACTTTCACAGAAAACCTCCTTATTTGACAGATATAAATGTAACTAGAACTATTTTAATGTAAGGTGACCTGGCGGTCTAGGGGTAAGGTGTCAGACTTCTGTGCTGGGGGTCCGGGGTTCAATCCTCGGTCCCGGCACAGATTTATCTGATTACCAAACCCTTCCTTCACCTCTGACAAGACATCTTGTGAATGTGGGGAATGCCAGGCCTCCACCGTGGTTCGGATCCCACGTTAAACTGTAGGTCCTCCATTTCATCTCACAATCACCCTACCATTACACATTAGCGTAAGTGCGTACAACCCGAACGGGTAGTAAGACGCGGTGCTAATAACAATAATATTTTAATGTATTCATACATCAAGTCATGTGACCTGCAGCTGATACTTTTGATTGACATTATCAACAAAACTAAACTAATAACGTAGTAAAATGTTATCAATGTTGACCGTAATAAAATATTTTCGTATTCACAAAAGACCCATTTTATGAACGTTGAACTATTCTATGTGTAGTAGTTCACACGAGAATTGATGATTACGTGGACAAATACTTACTTAATATATTTATATTATGTAATATTTCACGTAAAGTTGAAAGGAAATATAAATAAAACGTAATGTTTCGATAGTACTTCCTATCAGAGGATTGTATTTCTGTGATCCAATGAAATGATAGTGTAAAATTATCTTTTAATTGTTTTATTATTATATAGAATTACATAGAAACTGGTTGATACAGTATATAGAATAAAGTTTCTATCTTCTTGTCATGAGAGAGATAGATAATATNGGCATCAATAAAACTATTATGACTGGTGTTAACGATGCTGGCACGCAAACTCACCCTGTGCGTTACGGAACTGAGCAAATCATATGTGCCACACATGTTGCCTACACAAATCTTCCCAGGCGCTTGGAGCAAGATATTATACATTTATTATTCATGATATACACAGTTCGGAGAACATTGCAGGAAAAGGTTTGGTTTTATAAATCAACAAACAATTACAAAAATAGGTCATATCAATTATATGTGACGAATTACGGGAATAATTTAGCGCTTACTATAATTACCTAGATAATGTTATGTTTACTTATATGGACTCAACTGTATTAGTCTCATAGCGAATTTGGTTTAGTAAACCCTAATTTTAAGTAAGCTAATACAAAATTAGTGAAATTGAAGAATTTAAAAAGCCAATATCAATCTTATCCCACATACGAGTGTAGTGAGCGGTTTTAAGCCGTTTTATCCAACATTCTGACCATGGTCGAAAACATCAGAACGTTTACATTCATAACCAGGTAGACTTTGTACAAAATAGATATTAACATATCCTCTATCGAACCAAATGATTGAGCTATAGTTTGATTTTAATAGAGGGGATCTTTAGAAAACTATGTTTTCCAATTAACATTAATAATACATTTTATAGTATTATTTAATGGCATGAAGATAGTTTTAGATTGCATTACCTTACCTTTCAACATAGGAAACTTATTATAGTAATTTTTATAACTGTCAAAATTTATTTCCTATATAAATCGGACCGTATTTTCAAAATTGATTTTACCTCCTAAAAATACTCCAACTAAAATCCACTGTTAAAACAGGCTACAGATAATAACTAATGTATGAGAATCGACTTTTGCTGGTTTGTCGTAGCAAATATCTGAGTAGAGCAGATGATAGACTAATGTTGGAGTACGACAGCTGGAGAAAAGATTGCTCCAAAGATGTGGGTAGAGTTATTTTATGAAAACAGATCTAGTAACTTTTCCAGTGGTCAGAAAATATTCTGACTATAACTTTATCAATTCTAAAAGGTTATTTGTATTTAAAGTATGACAACATGGCTGCGCGCCACTACAGTGGTCTAAAAGATGTATTTTAAAAAAAAACTATATTATGAATAATATATTTTAGGTTCTTTCTGAGGATGTCGTTAAATGGTTTTTATTCTACGAAATGAAATAATCCAAGATCTACAACTCTATAAAATAAATGTGGAATGTTATTAAAGAGTAGAATTTTACTTCTTTCAGTAACAGGATAAAAGGGAAGCTTTATGTTCAAGTATCTTTTTTTTTTTAGTTTTAGTACTTCTTTCAGAAAACCCTTTTTAAAATTGAAAGATGGGTGATTTCATAGTATCTAGGTGGGTCATGAATTCCGAGTTGGTAATAAAATAGCTAGTTCTGTTAATGACAGTGCGTGATGACAGAAGAGGAGTCTTTCAGGTACGAGGGGATCGATCCCCCTACTCTCTTTACTGTGTTAGAAACTTCGACGTTTAAATAGAAACCATTTTCTTTTTTAATATATAAAGGGAATCTCCCATGGTGGCTTATTTATTTTTAGATCTTTTAAAGAACCAGAAAAAAAAACTATTAGACCCTTTTAGGAAGACGGAAAATAATTGTCAGTCTCATCTAGACTCGTTGGAGGTCAGTGTTCGAATCTTGTCTGGATATGCCTAGGCGATTTTCCCTCGATTATTATCAGTCTCATTTAACGTAAACGCTGGAATGTGGTTCGGATAAAATCGTGTCATTGACAGCCGAGTTGTGTAGTTCATGATCCAGCTCAGAGATGTTGGGAAAGTAATCCCCTTCAAAGTAACTGAGCGGAGCCAGCTCAGAGATGCGGTGTTTAGCAACATTGAAATAGTTTCAACTTTTACAGCAGTTTCGGAAGAAATATGGCCAGGGAAATAAATATAAATGTATAGTCTTCTTGTTTGTTTGTTTGTTGTATGGCTTCTCACAACCAATCACATACATATCTGTACTAAAAATAGTAATAATTTCGCGTCCGGGCTACATCACTCGTAGTCCAGTTTGTTGGAAGATTGTCCAGAACTAATGTACCGTACTAGTGTACTAATAGTATAATAGTACATCCTTTCCGTGTCCTGATGAGTTGAGGTGATGGTGATGGTGAGTATGAGGGTGATCGCTGACAACACAGTGTTATCATACAACAAGAGCTCTCGTGTGATTGGTTGAACACTAAAAGTTTTTAAAGAAACTATTTAAAATGTTCGGGTGAAAACAAACCTTGTTTATAAAAAATTAACTCCAACATTATTATTTTTAATTTGTGTCTACGAAGTATTTTATGATAGCTTCAAATGTATAGTTTTTAAAAAAAATTGTAAAATACCATTAAATTCATATTTAAGAATCAAACAGCCAAAGCTATCATTTGTGCTTTTAAAGAGGATTTACTCCACACAGATATATTCTGAAAATCGACACGGGAATCGAACCCGGGACCTTTGGCTTAGTACGCCAACTACCGGGTCGAAGGTGGCTGCGTTATCTGATAACTCTGATCTTAATAAAATAACACATTTGGAGCCGACGATTTCCGCACGTCCATCATAGACTCTGCCTTAAATATGAGTGAAGAATGACCCCGGGCACAGAACGAATCCTGGATAGCTCAGTGGTTAGAGCGTTGACGTACTAAGACAAAAGTCCTGGGTTCGATTCCCGTGTCCAGGTGTCATTTTTCAATTTTCAGAAATTCATATTTGCTTAATTTATGTTTAAAATGTAGAGTGGCATTTCTCTGAATACCGTCCGTTAGTTTCGGAGATAATACGTGAAATAAATCATATTACATAATTAATATTATGTAATCAAACTATTTTATAATATATTGATTTAGAAATGTGTACAAATTGTCTGGGGTGCGACGATTCATTATTTAGTTTTCTAATCTAGTTAAGTTTATATAAAATAAGTCATCACTAAGGTATAATAGTAACTACAAATTAGGTGTGTATATTTTGTAATGTTAGTATTTATGTTGTTATTAGAAACCATAGCAATTGATGAGAAAATGCTCCGGATTTATTACTGTGTTGAAACATTAGCATGGCGTAGTTATCTATAATAAGTGCTATATTTATATTTTTGTGTTTATAGTTACATTTTGAAGATGGAAACATTAGCCTTAGTTACTAAACCGCAAGTCATTTGTATCGTACAACAAAGAGATATTTTTGTGTGTGTGGACTGTTACGTTTCTAAGCGCCTCGTCTTATGTCACTTGATACTGTGTTTTGTCGACAGAATAACAAACCCTTAAAAAACATAATTATTTATTTAAAAGTGAAGCTGGTGCCAGCATGGTACTATATTATTCGTTTAAAATATGCTACCAAACAGTATTAGATAAGAGTACTTACAGAACCGTGTTTACTTCATATGAGAAGAGGATTATACAACTCTATTTTAAAATTACTAATAAGAACACACATTATTTCATTTTACAAAGTATTCTTAATTTATTCTGGAAGGTATCAAGCCTACCTTGTATTGTTCCACTATGGTATAAGACAAGGCCATAGTGTAGCCAATCAAGGTAAGACTGCTACCTTTCAGAGTAGACAAAGTGTACAGCCCATTATTCAGATATTTACTGTTTTGTGTTTTTTAAATGGATATTAGACAGAAATTTTAAATCTTGATGGTCTCCACACACGTCAATGCTTTAACAACTGAGCTACAATAGCCCCATGACTTCTTTGGTGCTGACTGACAGCTTTGAGATGTTACCAAACCAAATTATGTATCCCTACGCCGAACCGAATGATCTGCAAAAACATGTGTTTAGCAGCTGTCACTTATGACAGTCAAAATGTAGGTATATACCTAAATATCGACTGTCAGAAGTCAGCTGTGAGCTGTCAGTCAGCACCAAAGAAGCCACGGGGCTACTATATACAGATTTTTGCGGCCTGAGTTAGATAACATGTGGGTTTTTTCACATTTTTTAAAGTTACTAAAAGGGTTTTCATATATGTATACGTCATATGAAACAGGTGCTTTTCATAGATAAAATATATAATAATAAGGTAAAAGGTTATCAATGCTGGCCGGGCAAAAAAAAAGTTATTTTCCTAAAAGTTCCTTTATAGCAGAGTTAATTTACATATTAAAAGTTTACTTTTCAATTTTACTAAAAAACCCTCTCAACTTTTGTAGTAGCTTAAATTATGGTTCAATAAGATCTGTTATCAAATAATCAGCCCTCAATTTTGTCGCGTCAAGTCCAGTGTTTGAATCCTTGTCGTAGTAATATTAAATCTATATGTTGTTTATCTCGTTCTTGTTCTGAACGACTCGTTCACACAATTGTACTAACAAAGTAACAGAAGTGCTATAAAATCCTCTTTATGGCACTCTTACTTTGAAGCGAGTGTAGAAATGTACTAATCGACTGTTCGTTCCAGGTTCTACAACGAATGTTTCTACAGCAACGAAAGAAATTGTGTCTCTCTTTGAGATCCATAGCATGAGTTAAATAAACACAAGAATGTCCTTGTATACCTTTCAGTCAATTATTATTCTTACTAAATCAAACAATTCAGCATTTTCTATGTGTATAGTCTGTGTAGAGACATGAACTATGGTTGTAAGTGGGAAGGGCTGCCAACAATCTCGACCCCCCGATGCTACTCCTCAGACAAACATGACAAAAACAAAGTTTCTTAGTAACTGTGTTTGATTTTATTTTTAAAACATCAAATACATTTCTTAATAATCTCTACTCATTCGGTAAAGTGTGTTTTTTTTGTATCCCGTGCCTAAAAAATAAGCCTACATTCGACGTCAATTGTTTTCGTGCAATCATTGGAGGGAAGATGAAACTTATAAAATGTAAAATAGTTCGCGCAAGAATTGTGTTGATAGTTCCCTAACTGTGCCGCGTAAGTTTGTATCGTGTGACGACTTTTTTTTTCCGGAGATTTAGATTTAAAAAACAATGGAGTCGGTTAAGAGTTTACCGCAAAACACGACATCATCGACGTCTCCTGTGTCTCCACCGCCCGCCCAGAGCTTCGCCCAGAGCTTAGACATCATCATCGGAGAGTACATGGAGCGTCTGGGCTCGAGACTGAACATACTAGAGACAGAGTTGAAGTACGCTTGGCGCGCCCTGGACCTTCTGTCGCAGGAGTACGTCAAGATGTGGGAGAGGCTGGAGAAACTGGAGATTCTCCTGTACGAGCAACAGAGCGTCATCGCTCAACTACTAGAGTTCTACACCGTCATGGGCGCCTCTGACGAGCAGGCGGCCGCGGAGGTAGCTGGAGTGGTCCAAGACATCTCCGGGCCCTGTCCGGTCACCGCCGGAATACTCTCAGAACTCGGCGCCATGGACGAAGTAAGGATGCCCGACGAGGCCTTCTATCGGAGCCTCAACAATGCTTACCGAGATGACTTGGGGGGCTCCCCCGATGCGGCCATGGCTGTTGTCGTGGCGGCATCATCTTCCGGTGCCTCGTCACAACTTGGGATGATCTGGGAGGAAGCGGAAGAAGGTGAGGAGAATGAAGGTAAGGAAGAAGGAGAGGTGAATGAAGGTAACAAAGAAACTACGGATAATGGAAGCGCGATGCCCAAGAGTGGGGAAATTAGAACCGAGGAAGAAGTGTACACCGCAATGGATTATAGAGATTATAGGGGGGATTCCCCCTGTGTCAGCGAACAGGACCTCGCCAGACTAAGTGTGATTGACCAGGTGACGCTAGAAAAGCTTAAGGAGCTTGACCGTCTAACCAATAAGCTACAAAAAGACTCTCAGGACTTGAAAGACCTGCAGACCAGACTTATGGCAGACTCGTCTTCCCCTCAGAGGCAATTCGAAGCGCGAAGAAGTCTGATAGAAGACACGAGCGTTATCGACGAACAGTTGAGACAAATGTACGCAGAGTCTGAGCTACAAGAATGGAGTTTTGGAAGGAGCGCGGGAGGAGGGGGTATGACTGAGTTAGGGTTTCTCTCGGGTACCACGAACAACAAATCCAGACCTAGTTCAAGACTCTCTTCTGACAGTGGAGGTGGGACAGACCCGGAAATTGCGTCGGTGATGTCAGGCTTCCTATCTTCTATGTCTCCTTCTGCTACTTCTCCAAGGCACCGCGTCCTTCTAGATTCTTCCAATACGTTAGATACAAACAGTATCCAGAATATGCTAGGTTTATCGGCGTCGGACCTCCTTCACACAGATATAACCTCTTCATCTCTTTCATTTACCACCTCTCCGAAAGATGTATCTGAAAGGTATGAGTTAGATATCTTCTCGGGTGATTACGGGGTTGTGGGAAGCTACCAAGAAGCTCTGGAGTCAACATTTACATCCCGTACTTCTCCTACACTCTACGGTGCTCCAAAATCACCAACACTGTCAGTGTCCAGCCTCAGAACCAGGCAAGATGGCTATATTGGTAGTGGGTCAAGGCTGGACCTCGACCTCAGTGAAGAAAGAAGAACGCCTTTATCCTCTCCGACCAGTCCTCCTCCCCCTGCACCACGTGACTTGAGCGAATCATTATTGATGGTGAGCTCTGATACAAATATAATGCGATGCTCCAGCCCAACGAAGGTTCTTCTAGGTACCACCGCATCAGGTTCTACCTCAATGATATCCCCATCGTCTGAACATCAAGGTAGACTCAGTCCGAGAACCCCCCACTCACCCAAGTCACCAAGACTGTCACCAAAAAATCTCGTTAAGTCTTCTTCTACCAATATTGGCACAGCTAAATCTGATTCTGGCCTTTCTTCTATGAGCGGTTGGTCGAGTATGGAGAAATCCCCTGGTTCTCCTAAAAGTGTCGTAGGTCCCGGGGGAAACAACAAGACTCCCATCACGTCAACTTCACATACAATGGAAACTGCAATGCACACTTGTAGAGGACCACAGCAACAAACCCAACAACCTTACCCCCCATCTTCTGCAATTCCAATACAGTTGCAGCAGCAGTTCCTGTCTTCATCAAACGTGCCTCCACAACTGACGGATCCATACTCATACCCTTTCTCCGCCCCTATCGCTCCCCGTCCCAGCTCCTCCAGTCAGCACTTGTCTGCCTTTATTAACGTCAAGTCTCCGACTAGTTTAGATGGAAGTACTCCTTCCATGAGCTCTGGGAACCTAGTTCCTTCTCCCGCGCCGAGCTCTGACATGAGCGTGAGCCCCAAGAGGGCGCCTTCTCAGAGAATGCAAGACTTTAGAACTCATTCTCCCAACCAAGCCACGCTACCACAAACATTAATGACAACGATAGCGGCGATGACGTACGGAGATTATCTATACCGGAGTGAGCAGCCCGCCATTTACTCTGTGGCTGGTAGCAACAGGCAGCAATCTTTTACTTCGGTGTACACGAGTGGTACGTCCAGCTATGGGGCTAAAAATGGTAACCTCACCTATCCAGACTTAGTGGATCCATGTAGTAATAATAAGTCTGACCATCAATACCACCCGCCAAGGACATCGACAAACCACAAAAGAGACCTTGATCATTCCACTATGCATCGTAGTCAGTCGACCTCTAGCTATCCCGGGCCTGCTACTACTAAGAAAAACCTTTCTCGGGGTTATTCAACCCCAACTAGCAGTGGTGTGGCAAACCTTGAAGGGTATAAGACAGCAATGTACCGTACGATGTTTCCAACCGGTAATATAACTGATGCATTATCGTATTATCCTACCAATACCAGGTATGAATCTCCTGTTCAATGGGCTAATGGTCAGACAGATCAGGTAGGACAACAGATAAGACAACATGATTACAGAAACGTTGAGCCACCCGCTGATTGGCAATATCCTACTGATCCTAGAAGATTCCCCCAGTCGCAACAAACACAGCCTGTTAAAGATATGGCACCACAAAATCAAAACGAGGCCTATGGGAGGGAATACGCTTGGACCCAAAGACCTGACATGGCATACCTTGAGCTTGACCTGAGGAAACGAAACGCACCAGAACAGCACCACCACCAGTACAACCAACAAATCCATGAATCACAGTACTACGATCCCAGTAGCGTTATTGTTTCCCAATCCGGATATATCTCCATCTCAGCAGATATCAAGGACAATAACTTCCAGCCTGAAGAGAAGGCAAGTAAAAGAGGGAAACTGAAGTCAGCAATGAGCTCAGTCAGCAGTTGGCTACCCGACCTTCATTTATCCAGGCGACACAGATCCCATTCTCTCCCATCAGGAGTTAGGAGGGAAGACTTGACAATGTCCAAAAACCACGGTAGAAGTTACGGAAAATCTAGACCGAAAGCTCAACAACAAAACTCCTTACCACCCCACAAGAAAAAGAAAAGTGGTTTAGTTTCTACCGTGTCAGGTATCTTGCAGAAGGCTAAGCGGAGAGGACACCACCAAACAGCCCATTCTATGTCTGACCCAGAACAGTCAGAATCCGAATGGAGTAGCAGTCGAACTACCAGTGCTATGTCGGAAGACAGTGAGGATAGTTTATTCTCAGACGTTCCCACAGATATGTTTGTTAAAGTTCAGCGCCAAACTAGTTTACCCCCACCTACCACTCCCCAACCGCAGCAGCAAACAACCACACAGAGAGCGGAGTTCATATCGGAAAAGATTGTAGAAACACCTTACGACGAAGAGTCTAGGATATCTGACGTGGGAGATGCGGCTTCTCTTTTCGCCACTGTCGGAGACGTAAAGAAGAGCGCTACAGGAACCAGCAGTGATGAATCGGTGACTGGAGAAAGCATCCAGCTACCTCTGGTTGCTTCTAGAGAGTTTGCTGTGTCGAGAGCACTTGGAAAGTATCGTCAAAGGCAATCTTCTACCGTATCTGAGGAACAGATGGGACCAGAAGACAAATACATCGATGAGGAAAAGGAAGAAGATCGGCTGAAAGAGGATAGATTAGGAGTGGAAGAAAAAGACGTTGATGAAATGGAAACAATAAGAGAGACTAACATAGATGAATATGTAGAAACTGAGTCAATCGGAAAAACCGATATCGAACAACAAGATCATTTTCAACAACAGCAGTATCAACAGCAACAGTATCAACAAGATTATCAACCGCAGAGAGATTTCCAACAACAGCAAACTTTACCAGAGCAACACCAGCAACAGCCTCATCATTTACAACAATTTCAACAACATCCACAGTATTATCATCAGCAGCAACAACAACAATACCAACAGCAACAAAAACAACTCTATGAACAACAGTATCAGAAACAATTTGAGCAACAACAAGAGCAACAACAACATCAACTTCATAAGCCCCAACAACAAACCCCTCCTTCGCCACCACTACCACCCCCACTACCACCCCAGCAGCAGCTCGTAACGAGAAGTGAAAGTGACCATCTTCCGACCATTGAAGGAAGTCCCTCCATATCGAGCATGCGTAATTACATAGCGAGCATGGGAGGGGGTGTAGGGGGTACTGGAGGTAGCAGAATGCACGGTGTCCCAAGACATCAGCAGAGTCTGGAAATACCGTGGGGCCGAGGGGAGACAGACGAGGATGCTAGAAGCACCCACTCTTGGAGAAGTACTTCTAGAGTGTCTTCTAGACGCCAGAGCACAGAAGATAGCATCGACAGTGAGGACGAATGGTATAGGTACGAACTGAGGAAGCTCGAAGAACTCGAAAGACAAGAAACTGTCGTCGAGCCGGACGACGTGTTTGAGCCGGATGAGACCGTAAAGGAACACATGTCATTCGTGTTGAAAGAGCTAAGACTGAAGGCTAGTACAAAGGGTGACACAGACGACCAAAATAACTATAGATACTCCGGTTCTTCTATGCGTTGGGAGGATTTGGAGAGAGACAATGATGTTAGGCATGACAAGGGAAGAGTCATAGAAGTATCAGACCAATCAGTATTACCTGGGGAAGAAAAGGATGAACCGATAGGGAAGAGGAAAGGTATGATGGATGACGATGAGGATTCCTCCGGAGAAACCAGTGGTCCTGACAGTCCTCATCAAAGCATGGATGAGATGTACGACGACGAAGAAGAGCAGGCGGCGATGGAAGCCGAGTACGCAAGGACCAGATACTCTCAAGGAGATATTCGACCGTCTGATTCACTCAGCAGGGAAGGTTCCGTCAGCGTTCCTCCTAGTGAAATGTCTGTCAGCATTCCGGCCAGCGAAGGCTGGGACAGCGAAGAAACCACCACTGTGAGGGAAGGATCACTGAGCGTCCCGGCCAGCGAGGATAGCTCCGGAACGTCATCTCAGCCCCCTAAAGTCAAGATCGAGAAAGTGGAGACTGAATCCGGAGGCAGTGGAGGGTCGTCGGGAGGTGGCGTGGGGAGCAAGTGGAAGCTTCTGAAGGCGCTAAAGGAGAGGAAGGCAGAGGAGAAGATCCAAGAAGCGGCGACGGCCACCTCCACGACAGCCGGTGGTGCTCCGAGCTCGGTAAGTGCCATGATGATCCGTTCGGAAGGGGTGGACGTCGCGGCATAAGCAGTCCCATGCAAGGAAACGTTGAGAGCAGCCAAAAAGGAGCAGGACTTGGAAATATCAGATGATAATTTATCGTTAAAAATCATTTGGTTTTACGTGAATAAGAAATTATGGTCAATTGTTTTTATCTGTGTACTCGATTCCTTTATTTAGAAACTAGACCTACATATTTTCTCACATGATACTTTGTTGTTGACTATCTAAATAGAACCAAACATATCCATGAAAATCGTACGAGTTATTCAAATTCAATGCATGAGGTTCACCAGCCTAAATTTTGGACATGGCAAAATTGTTTAGACGACTTCAATTAAATATTTAATAATCATACTCCTTTTTGGCCACTACTTAACTTTTCTTTTTGCTTACGTTTATTGTTGTCTGATGTTAACTCTGCATATCAGTGTTTACCATTGTGCTCTGGTGGATTTGTGAACTTCTTTAAGATATACATCTTTTTTCTATCAGACTCAATGTAGTGTTTGGAGTTTGGTTCTACTATTAAAACATTTAAATCATTAACCAGTACACTGACATATCATTCTGTACGTGCTATAATAGTATGTGTTGTATGCCATTGTATTTAGTACCGATGTACAGTACATGCAGTGTATAAATTACATGTACTAAACTATTGTGGACTAGCAAAGCTGCAATTGTGTGATGAGGCATCAACATAGTTCTGGAAATAAAGAAAGTCCATAAATTGCTGCTTAAAGAAAAACACACTAAGTTTCCGGTAATATATTTACATTTGGCCTACTTTTTTTAAAAACAATATACATGTAAACCGCTGTGAACCAGAGCTGTTTGTGTTTGTGCTATGGAAATACACTAACGTTCATATTCACTTTCCGTACCTTGTGGCCCCAACGTTAGTAACGTATCATGTGTATTCTCATAAAACATGTACACCTAACCTTTCACTCATGTTCAAGCTCACTAGGTCCACGGTAAGTGACAGTTTTCTAACTTGTTCTAGGACTGTGCACAGAAAAACGACGAGGTTAGTAAAAACAGCTGTGTAAGCTTTTAGAACAGATTGAACGCGTGGTCACGTGTTGGCGAAAACCTGGTCAGTTTGCACTTGAATAAATATCTTGACCTTTCACCATACAACTTCAACATATTTGTGCTACAAGTTTTATATTTTGCCAGCATGATAATATATTTTAAAATTGAAGATCCACAGACTTTTCACTATCAAGGGATTATTATGAATACCGACGTGAACTTATTAATTGGCTTTATTCGTTGCAATAGTTTCATAGAAACTAAAATATATTGACGATTTTATGTTTAAAAATCTCTAATGAGTAGTATCTACAAATTATGTCGACCATAACGTTATAACGGAGCATAATTTTGTTTTTATAGGTCACCAGTACATTTCAATTAACCACTAGTGGCATCTTTGATTCCATGCACTACTGAACCCAATTAATCATAATTTAAAATAATATATAGATTTATTTATTTAAACTGCTTTAACTCGTTGCCTATTGGCTGTTTTTTTATTATATAATGTAACATAACTATATTGATATATTTGCTTTGCCATGGCATGTAGAAAGCTTAGCAGCAGTTTTTTTGCTTGGTATGTAACTTGTATTTAAGAGTTACATATTTTAGAGAGTGGCATGTTGCATCATTTTTTAAGATGGCTGTCAAAATGCCTGAGTATTAGTGTCTAAGACTTTCCACATATTGGTATTTTATAACGTTTTCTTCACCTTCACAGCTGCAGTTTTGTTTAAAGGTGAATCATTCCGTTGCCATAGGTGGATAATTAAGTACCTGAAAGCTTCATACACACACACAAATGCTATAGTTAATGCGGCTTTATTTTAAAATAAAAAGTGACATTAAGTATGATTGTATGCTCGTGATAACAGCTTGGCCTTATGATTTAATATTTCAATCTGTTTTAAAAGTGTAATATAATACAAATAATTGTAAGTTTGGCTTGTTCGAAAAGATATGATTTCCAGAACTGATGGACATATCATGGTGGATTGATAAGCTCGCTTTTAAAATATTGAGCGTAAGTTTAAGTTAGGCGTAATCGAGCACATGTGTTTAGGTGCTTGTTGGTTTTATATATATAATATATCATGTGTAACGCAATTGCACAGTGGAGGTTTGGAGATGAAATTATATGTCGTCCGCATGATCGCATTTTATTAAATATGAGCATAATTTGTCAACTTATTTAATGCACTGAAAATTATTAACGGATCACTTATTATTAATATAGCTGCTTTAATAGTACCTGTATTACTGTCTGAGGGTTTAGACTGTTAAGTGACTAATTACACTCCACACCGTCGCTGTGGTGCTATATTCTTCCACTACGTTGTGTAAAATAGTTCCAAACAAGTAGTATACAAGATCATTAATTAGGTGTATAATATTACGTTTTAATAAATGCATATATTTGTGATGGAGGGTCTCAATTTTAAAGTAATACAAATATCATATAAAGATTTTAGAACACTGGGTTAGATCGTATTTGACTTTAAAAATTAGATAATCTATTTACAGAGTCTAAAATATTGTATTCAAACAGTTATCTTTAGGGTTGGTATCTGTATTATTTTGATTTGTACTTTGAAGAGCAAGTAATATTTAAAAATAGGAGAGTACTTTTCGACAACAAAGACTTTCTGTATTTTAAATTTATATTTTATTGGAGTTATATTTGACTCTATGTGCAAGCTTTATAGTTGCTGAGCGTATTAGATTGGTGTAAAATGGGAAAATCCACATGGTAGCCAGATTAAAAAAATGTTAGGAATATACGTTCTTTGTCACCACACACAAATATGACGACTGTCATTAGTTGGTCAGCTTGTACAGACATAGAAATAATCGACCCGTAGCTTTACTTGCAGAAAATTTCACTTTTATAATAATGGCATGTTGATAAATAATTGAGTGCGATTTAAAATCTTGGTTAAAATTGCTGATACACACGTTATATGTATTTAGTAAATGTACCTATTCACACGTATACATACATGTTTATATATGGTAGTACGGGCATCTCGGAGGGTGTAGGATAGTATGTGACACTATGCCTGTTTTCTTCATACTATTGAAATAAAATGTTATTCTTGATAGCACATTATCTATTTAAAAGTGCATTTTGGTTTTGTTTTTTTTAAATCGGCGAACTGAAATAATTTCATCCCTTTTATATATTGACATCATTGTATGGAATAAAATAAATATTTTGTATGAATAATCAACAAAATGACTGTATATTGGGTTTTTTCTTCAAAAAAATAATTGTATTTATAATACGTAACATTAGCGTTTTCAGGGCGCTTAGGTGTCCTTCATCGTCTGACATAAGAATACAGCTCACACATTTATATTCAAACATCATCCTTTAAATATCAGCCCTCACAACACAATTTACTACATATTTAATCATCACTAAGATATATTATCTGTTCGAGAACAAAGACCAAACTGTCCGATAGCTATTGCTGCCACCAACAACATGTAACATGTTCTTTGTGGGTAATCATATTTGTAACACGTCTTTTCAATAAATAGAGTTAGTTGTTAGATTTAAGGTAGGAACGTAACAAAGCACATAGGAGTTGTATGTAACTGAGAGTGGTAAGCTTTCCAGAGGAATTGTACGCACCCACTTCAATGACTGATTGTATTGCTTGAGGTTATTTGTGCGTCTCCACCAGGTAGTAGTTGGGGTTGAATAATTATATTATTGTTGCAATTAAATACAGGAAATAATCACAATTTGTGTATTTCTATTATGAACCAAGTCGCGTGGGGCTAAAAATATTTATTTGTTCATTATATCTCTTTTTCATGTGAATTATGCTCAGTTAATCGTGTCCCTAACACAATTACATGTGTACTTATCTATTTTTATAACAAAAAACATTTTTACGAGATTAAAAAAAATAAAGTTAGTAGAAAATATCGTAAAAAAATCTTGAACCATTTCAAATATATTATATATTATAGCTGGCACGACATTTTTATTCTGTGAAACCAAATTTTAAAAGATGCGAGTGAAACATGTATTCGTATTTTAGTCGACTTTAAATAAATATATAAAATTAATTGGTTTTATAGATTAAATTATATTATTTCAGTATTAATTTTAGAAAAATGAAATCATGCTTCGTGCTGAATATCACCTGCTTTAAACTGTGAATGTTAAATTATTTTAACAAATTTTCCTTTTTGTTGATGGCTTATTTTAAATATTACATAAAGTGGTATATTAAAAATATTAGTCTGCCATTTTTTTTTAATGTTCTTCACCAAATAAACCCTTCCATGAAATTTACTTAAAATGTAAATACAATATTTATACTGTTTGTAAAATGAACATATCGAGTTCAAATTAAATTTGAACTCTAATAAACTTTAATTCTGATTGAGCTAAATTGAAGAAGAAGAAAAAAAACACTGATCAATTGAAGTATTTTCTTAACACCGAAAGACTATGCCTTTAAAAGCAGAATTTAAAAAAAAATGGTTCTTATAACTTTTCATACATTTTTCACTAACACGTCAATTTTAATTTCAAATATTTAATTTCTATTTCTATCACATAGTGTAAATATCTAACATGTCTTTGGCAAAATAATATTGCTAAGATTGCTTACTGCTTATTAGGTAGAGAAATAAATTACACGTGGGGGGGGGGGGTTAGGTATATCTGCCCGTGAGTATACAAGTATTTGGTGATGAAGTCCACATATCAACTATATATATATTCACCCATGTAGGAAATATCTATACAACATGTTCATAAATATAAGAGCACAAAAGTGAAATAATTGTATATATATTAATCTAATTACTTTGGTGTATAATGACGCCGACATTTTATTCAACTTCATTTTAAAAGTTTGACAGATAATGTTAATACTGAACTCTTCTTTGATAAGTAATACGATAAAAGTACAATTATTGTCTCTACCCACTTTGGACGGAATGGAAAGTCAATATTTGAGATGCGTCGTAACTCAGTAGTTTGGGTCTTTTTCAAACATTTCAAAGTAAAGCTAGTCATTTTCAATAGTAAGTAATATTCTAGTAGTGTCATACTATCGCTATAAATTACTTCGAGTGAGTTTTAATTCGACTATACTGTGTAATGAATGTAAGTATAACTAGCGACTACGATAGCAGGAGTATCGAACCAAGGATTGTCGGTTGAGTTGACTTGCTTGTTGTGTATACAGTTTAGATATTAATATTAATTCAGGTAGTCAGGTAGAATATATGTATACAGTTTTTTTGTGCATAGCAAAAAAAAATCACTAAGCCTAAAAAAACACAGAGCACATAGAATTTAGTGTTTGAAAATAAAAGCTACTCTCTCTCCTCATGCAAAAAACAAAAATAAACAACATTTTGTACTAATTTTATTTTGAATTTATGTCCGAAATCAGATTTCAGTTTTTTAATTTATAATTTCCAAATAATGACTTTATAATTTAAACCAAGTTTTTTTTGTTAATTTAAAAAAAATCTCACTTTAAAATGTATTACCAGTAATTTTGTGTTGTTGAATCAAATTATAGATGTTATCATGTTTTTGAGAGCCCTGATGTGATCATTGCTACCACCTTAATAATAATTAGTTATTTCCAAGTGATATTCCTTCTCAAGCTGTGAGCAAGGACGTGTTGCAATTGGTGAATTTATTCACTTGTTTATTATAGTAGATATATGTGATCGTATGAGAGACCTCTCCGGGATCTGATCTACAATCCTTACGATTATTTACTTCCATTTGTTCACCCCATATTTTGATCCGCGGACACAACGAGGTGTTGATCATAGTTTTGGTTATCTTGTTGCTCTATGTACACTCTGTATAACCTGGAGGGTGGCTTACCTCAGCAGGTTACACTATGGTCCATAGTGTAGGCAATCAAGGTAAGCTCAGGATGGACCGATGGATCCAAACAGAGAATGTTGTAAGCTATTTAACCTAAAAGTTGAGACTGAGCTTGTATTTACTTATCACAATAGCTGATGCTTATACTTTCTAATTTGTAGATTACCTTAGGGAATGTATATTTTTTAGACTTGACATAGTTTTTTCAAGAATGTATTATCTTTATTGATACTAGGCAATAATATTATAGACGCTTTTCTATGTATCTGTCTTCCTGTCAAACGGACACGTGCAACAAACTCCTTTGCTCCATGTGATGTAGAATGTAGGGTTTGTGTGATAGTCATAGCTGCTATCATCCGGGTCGATGTTTCACCGTAGATTAGCTGGGCCACAAACATAGCCAATAGGACATTTGGCAAAATAAACTAATTGTTTTAATCTATACTCTATTTAAAAAAATGGGAAAATTATGTGTCAATAAACACTTCCTAAACGTGAGTAAAAAAAACTTTTGTATTTCAATTTACGATGAAATGTATCAGTAATCACAAAATTGTCTGTGCACGTATATAACCATATGTTTTCTCGTAGTCTGTAAGGATTGTTTGTGAGAGTATTGATAAGCGAATTGTCCCCGTAACTTGAATACTGGCGTTTTACATTTCATATCTTTTCATTCTATCCTAGCCCATTTCAGAAGACAAAGTGAAAGTTTCTAAACATTAGAAGAGCAGATATAGATAGCGCTTTAAAACGATTAACCCTCGTCATTTCAAAATATACAGGTCAGTTCAGTGATGACCCATTATCTTCAACCCTTACAGCTCCAAACATCCCCAAGTGGTTTATGTGATCATAAGGGATGTTCCCAAAGAGGGTGCATGTGTGGAATAGTATTGTAACCGTCACAAACTTCTCTGTTCTTGCAAGAGCCAGTATATTCTCCCAGTAGCCTTAGTTCTCTAATAAGTAACACGATCTATTCTCATCGAAACATGTTCTTAAAAACGACTCCAACATTATTATTTGAGGTATATTTCAAAGTGTATTTGATAATTAATTACTTGTGTGCGGTTACGTAACTAAGACAGTTATAAATAACCTCCCTGTGTAAGCTTAGTGGCGCAGTCTTCTCTACTGTAACTATTCACATTTTGGCAGGTGACGGAGGAAGAACCCCATTAATTAGTTTTCGATCCTCACACCAAATAGAACTACTTATCGGAAATTCGTTGTCCTCGAAGGTATTCGCGTCCCTGTTGGTGAGGCTGGGCAGGACAGTACATAGAGTACATTCTCCGCGGGAGTGCTGGAAATTGTAAACACGCTTGAAAGAAAAACATGATTGAAAGCAAATTGTTCGTTGGGAAAGTCTTGGCCGCCAAAAATGACAACAAATCCAAATATAGTCTTGCATATATAATAGTTTGGCGAATGAATACATAAAAGTATATTTCGTAACGTTTATAAATATAAGATACCAACACTTCCTTCATGTTATTACCGTGGCCTAGCTCACAGCTCGTGTTTCATCTCGTCAGGACGAGACTGTACGTCGTACGCTCGAGGGGTTGGAACTGTCAAATGGAGGAGGTAAGTAGACGCGTATAACGTTCCCCTCGAATGGTCTGAACACCGTCAGAGAGGGCGCAGTCCCTCGGAGCGATGTTTGATATGTTGGGGGTGGAACGCAGCTCTAGTTTGAGAGGAGAGTCTTCATCATAATGAACGGTCATTTGACTGCTCGGGGAGGCGGTAACCGGCCGTTAGCATCCCTTGGTGAACTGTTCACTACTAAGTACACATTTGTCACAGAGGGCGTTAACAGACCGGACTGTCGGGGTTTGAATCCCGGCCAGGTTTACTGAGAGTAGTACCTCCTTGAAATGTATATGGCGTAAGAAACTTCTCGAAGGAACTGAAGCATCTCCTGCCATGACGCCACAGAAACTAGCTCTCACTAGACCTCCGTTTACATCTAAAGCAGTGGATGTTAACCCTTTTCGAATTCTATATCTTACATTTTGAAACAAATTTGAATAGAATATTTTATAATTTGATGTCAGTAAGTCCAAATTGAATTTTACACTAAATTATTTATGTAAAAGAAATCGATTCCAATAAAAATATAGGTTATCACAGTGTTTAAATAATGACTCGTTGATAAAAAAAAATATAAAAAATTATTCATAAGTTTGAATTTTAGATTCTAATTTTGAATCAAATTCCATCTAGCTCGAATCTAATATCTAATTGGATTTTAATATTTCTGATCTAATTCAAATCTTTTTTTTTATATTCAAGATTCGTAATTTATAATTGAATAATACGCCTACAAATATTCATAATTTCTGGTTCGAAATGTCACACTGTCTGACCGGATATGAACTCATTTCAAAACTTGGCCGAATACAGATGGAACGCTGGTATTTACGGTGGTAACAGAGATTGTTATAGCTGATGGTCGGGACTGAGCTCGGAAAATATACAAAATATACCCGATTTGGGGTTCTCGCTTTCATCTTTACTACTCGCACAAAATAATGTGGGCAATAGAGTCGAAATAAGGCTTAAAGTGTTGAATAACAGTTTAACTAAGACAGGTTTGTTAATAAGCCGACTTTTAGTGGTGGTAACAATCATATCCACACATGGCACGCCGATCCCGCGCCACTCTTTCGGATATATAACACCTATACGCACATAAATAATGAGTTAGAGATGAGTAAGGCTGCATTTAGAGAAAGGGTAGACGCATTTTCATGTCCGGAGAGTGGAAAACTACCCACAGTACACCGGACCGGTATTCGAATCAAGACCCCCCCGTCATTGGCAGTCTAATCTAACACGAGAGTGACGCCTTGGACCATGCGGCCACCGAAGCGGGTGAACTTATATTATTGAAACTTAAATCAATCCTTTATCCAGATTGTGAATATTCTCCGCGAGACGTCATCCTGTGCTTATTTTTTAAAACATAGATAAGTAATATAACTGTGGGGTGGTATTAGAACCCCCAACCACCCCCTCGATTGTCGTTATGCGTGCCAAGTTCCAACAAAACTAATTTCAAAACTTTTGTTTTAATTGTTCTCTCACATGGATTTTAATTAAATTCGTGAAAGTATAAACAACAAACTTTGCACTTCTTTTTACGCTAAAAATCAAAGTGTTAATTTTTAAATCTTGGCAATTAGGCCCGCAGGATAAATCTAAATGTTCTTTATCTTAAAATGTCGTTCACAATTTAATCGAGACTAACATACACACGCATTGTGTTTCTACAGATTGTGCACTGATTGATTGTGTTTCTACAGATTGTGCACTGATTGATTGTGTTTCTACAGATTGTGCACTGATTGATTGTGTGTCTACAGATTGTGCACTGATTGATTGTGTTTCTACATATTGTGCACTGATTGATTGTGTTTCTACAAATTGTGCACTGATTGATTGTGTTTCTACAGATTGTGCACTGATTGATTGTGTTTCTTCAGATTGTGCACTGGTTGATTGTGTTTCTTCAGATTGTGCACTGATTGATTGTGTTTCTTCAGATTGTGCACTGATTGATTGTGTTTCTACATATTTGTGCACTGATTGATTGTGTTTCTTCAGATTGTGCACTGATTGATTGTGTTTCTTCAGATTGTGCACTGATTGATTGTGTTTATACAGATTGTGCACTGGTTGATTGTGTTTCTACAGATTGTGCACTGATTGATTGTGTTTCTTCAGATTGTGCACTGATTGATTGTGTGTCTACAGATTGTGCACTGATTGATTGTGTTTCTTCAGAATTGTGCACTGATTGATTGTGTTTCTACATATTGTGCACTGATTGATTGTGTTTCTTCAGATTGTGCACTGATTGATTGTGTTTCTTCAGATTGTGAACTGGTTGATTGTGTTTCTAAAGATTGTGCACTGATTGATTGTGTTTCTACAGATTGTGCACTGATTGATTGCTCTCCGAGAAAGAGAGGGGGAGAGAATTTCCTCAGGTCCGGAGAGAATATGCAACAACATTAACGGTTATTTATATTTTTCGGTAACTTTGAACATAATTTATAAACAAACAAATCACATCACTCAAAGTTAGTTGCTCTATAAAAACCGCTCATTAGGCTTCTTTGAGTTTTGAGTAATCCTCGCTTTTGTTTCGGTGAAACCGCTCATTAGTGTGATTTCATTAAGTCGCCACATAAGTTCTCGTGTTGTTCGAGCCCCGAACAAAGGAGCGCTCCACTAAATACTAGGATTATATTCACCCTCACTTCATAAAATAAACACAACTATTTTTAGTAGGGCAATATTTAACAAGAGTATAAACACAAAACCGCCATGTTTGGAAATAATACAATAAGCAAGTTGGAAATGGATATTTTACCTCTAGCCACTCACTTCGTCTACAGAAAACAAAAGCTTAATTAGATAAGTTCAAACATAACTTTATTTTAAATTAAATTATGTAATAAACACCCGTTAAAGTGTAGAGAAATATTCTACACTTTCTGGTTTGCTAAAAGTGAGTTAATTGTAATCAAAACCAAAGAACCCTCCCCTTGTGAGTTTGAAACTCACCCCATCTATATAGAGACTCTTGAGGTTGAAGCGGGGGTGGGTGGGGATGGATCGCCTTCATCTTCCCCAGAATGTCTGATTCTGTAACGGTTCTCTTTAACGGGAGAAAAGTTAATCTGTTTCCCCCCTTTTCCCCCCCTCTAACAAACTTTAGAACTTTATTTTCCTCTTAAGCATAGAAGTTTTTTTTTTTAGAGTTTATAAAATGGTGAATCGTAGAGCTACCTGTAAAATACGCGTTTCAAAAATTGTAAATCAAATTATTATGTGAAATATATCGCTTCTAAATTGTTTTAATAAAATATCGTCACTATTCAAGGATCATGAAATGAACGTAAGCTCGACGAGTCTCTCTGACTTGTGTAGCCATGACGGAAACAGAAACAAGAACCTCTACGATTATTATTATTATTATTATTATTATTATTATTATTATTATTATTATTATTATTATTATTATTATAGGTTTAAACTTTAAGTACATCAAATAATTCCTAAAGGGAAATTATTGTTTAAGCTGCGCGATCATTTTCAAGAACTCAATCTTCACGTGTGTCGGTATTTAGGGGTAGTTTCCCTGGTCTGGTCTCGAACTAAGGAGAGGTTAGAGGGGTAGTTTCCCTGGTCTGGTCTCGAACTAAGGAGAGGTTAGAGGGGTAGTTTCCCTGGTCTGGTCTCGAACTAAGGAGAGGTTAGAGGGGTAGTTTCCCTCTCCCGTCAAGGATATGTGTGGTGGATTGATGATGGAGTATGATACTAGGGCGGGTCGTTCTTCAGGGGGTGAAAAAACCCCTGTAAAATAATATCCCCACTTACGGGGGTGGAGGGCTATATCGGCATATACCCAGGAGCGCGCCAAGTCCTCAACAAGACCTCATATTAAATATCGTGGTCAGTGTTTGCCGAGGCCTTGTTTGGCCGTGCGGGATTGCAAAATGGCGGGGTCATAAATCAATCTTGGGTTTGAAACTGAGCTAGGATGTTAATTAAAGGACTTTCTAAGTGTATGTATTCATATATACATTGAGAGGAAGCCTTTGCTCCCTTGAATACTTGGGGATATTCAAAACTCAAGGACTCAGAAAAATTTCCCATTTTAAATTCAATTCTTTAGATTCAATTTTTTTAATATGAATGTTTTTCAAACGCTATTATGATGATTTATAGTGAATTACGCCAACATAGTTATAGACCATCAGTTAATTAATTGATCACATGGTAAACAACATCAAAATGAAATAAAAATAAAGCATGGTTACGAGGGGAAAGGTGAATACTTGTGCTCATTATGTTTTAGAGGGTTCGTAGGCAAAATAGGACTAGACTCATTTCTAGTGTATTTACAAATTTACAACCGGTCTTATCGTCTGATGTTGTAAACAATATTCCGTCCTAATTCATGTATTCATGAAGATGGCGGAGTATTACGATTCGTTTCTTTATGTTGCGTCCTCTGATGGCAGTTTTTTTAAACCACTACGATGATATGTCTTCAAATAAACTCTTATTTGTCCTCCATGATTCCACTACTGAACTTTCTACACCGATATTTGTTCTTGTCATATATTCCTAACATATTTAACTCCTGCCTGTGCTCGAACCCC
Source organism: Timema californicum (assembly GCA_902141385.1). NCBI lineage: Eukaryota > Metazoa > Arthropoda > Insecta > Phasmatodea > Timematidae > Timema > Timema californicum. Next base: position 8,936 of record CABFOW010002276.1, on the reverse strand, counting down.
GATATCCATCTACATTCGACCGTCTCCGTATCGACATCAAATACTGAACTGAGCTGCAGCCTAGTGGCAGTTTGCGAAACTACCTCGTCTACCATTTCTGAGGCGCTAAATTTGAATGAACTAGTGGAATCATTCCTCTCTAGAAGCCTTCATTGTTTTACAACCTCTAGAGTTTTCTTTGTTGAATTACCGTGACAACGATTGTTAGAAAGAAAAGCAGACGAGAGAGAGAGAAAAGAAAATACGAGTGCAAATACCAAGGGTTGAATTTGGAGTGTAAAGTTTTCCGTCCCATCAGCGAGCGCCGCGGCCGGTTGGAGTCGAACACTGGACCTCATTTGTCTTTCAAACGGAGGAGATTCGTGAGAGGGATGGGCGGCTTTGTTCATTTTGAAGCTCTAGAATTGTGAGTGCTGCAGCCATGGTCTTGTTTTTGGCCCCATCACCTCAAGTACTACCGGGAAACGAGGGAGATGTTTTATTATTATTGACAGTTCAGGACCACTAATATTTTTTATGGTGGTTTTATTTGACAAACTTTCTTCTTACATTTATGTTCAACCCTTCTGGTGAGATTGTCGGTTCTTTCCAAGGCCATAATAAAGAGTCCTTTTACTCGCGAGTATCACTTAGCTCGCTGACGTCCATTCTTGTTATTACCCTTGTATTTAGTACCACTCGACAGGATCCAGTGTTACTGGGGATACAATTCAGAGGGTAAGTTTCCTTGGTAATTATATCCATCTTTACCGGACCACATGAAAATCACAAAAAATATCCTTCCTCTTTACATCACTGCGGATACCTTGAGAGGTTGGAGTTTCATTTTCCAGGTGTTTCTACTGACTGAGATGCTCTATTTATAGTAGGGATCTCTATTTTATATTTCTCCCCCCCCTCGAATTTTTACAAAAATTCAAATACCATCATCATGTCTATGTTTATTAGGCCTACAGCAGAGAGTAAAGAATAATTTTATTTAGTTGTAAACAAATATTGCTTATCAATAATCGAGAATAAACGAACACCCACGAATGTTTTGTTTTGTAATGATTTGCTGTTAAGGCGGTAAGATAATGTTTGGTTGAAATCAAGTAGCATCACAAGTAATAACAAAATACACTTTGAATGTACCTTATTTTAAAATATAGACATGTCATCTATCCTGCCATTGTTTGACAAACTAAATGCTCGTTTCAAAACATGTCCAATGTGTTTACTGTACAAACTGTATGTGTGTGTGTGTGTGTTTTAATACTAAGAGGCAAGATATTACAATGCATGTACTCATATCTGTATGTTTATAATAATTATTGTACATAACTATACTTACAATAAGGTGCTTTTGATAATTATTGTTGTATTGTTTCTATGCACAACCGTGAATGAAATAGTTCTAGCGTTACCTCGACATGTGTAACATGAGGTAACTATTATGTTACATGTATCACATATGGAGTCTTAATTTGTTTTGTTCATTTTAAGGGTATACAAGTGTGTTTTGTGGAACGTATCACACAAATTTTCCGCTCGTCTCTTGGTTGTACCACGTGCCCTGCAACTAAAGATGGGATCTATCTATTTTAATCCTTGAATTTTTATTATCCTTATGGATATAGGAGATTCGAGGATCCGAAAAAAAAATCCATATTTGAGATTAGGAAAATATTTAAAACAATTTGTTGCTAGCTAGTGGCTTAGTCCAACATGATTATGGGATAAACCCTGCAACCAGATCTCATAACATTACTTTACCATTTAGCAAAAAATATAATCAATTAGTAACGATTACTATTTTTTCATAAGAACTAAATAATTAATGTGATCTAAATGAAAATTAAAGAAAAAACTAATCTCTATTTGATATAGTTATTCTCTTTGGTTTGTTCTTGCGGTGTGAAATATTCAATACATCCTAAAGACGACGTTGAAAGTTTGATCTAGATACTATATGACCTTGAAACGGTTTCTGTTGTGTAGTCAGACGGGTGCATTCTGGGAGGTGATGTATTCATCCCCGAAATGGATAATTAAATTAATAATGTGAAAACGACTCTTAGCTATGTCTGCTCGAAGCTCGAGGGCTTTTTAAACGACATATCGATCTAATATATATATATATAACGATTTTATTTTTTTTAATCTGTGTATTTTATTCATACAGGCTTTAAAGCTTAAGAGCCAAAAATAGATTAAATTATTGTTGGCGTATTGATATTAAATGTGTCGATTTTTTCCCCTGTTTTTACTAAACTTGTTTGTGATAATATTCCCGGTTAAATAAAACATTAAAAAGTGACGAAGAACAGCAGCCATCCGAGACGAGATATCGATATAATTTGTTCGATATATATACCAATTATATCGATATCTCGGTTATTACCAAGATATTGAAATGTATCGAGAAATGGCTGCTGTTTTTCGTCACTTTTTAATGTTTTATTTAACCGGTAATATTAGCACAAACAGGTTTAGTAAAAACATGGAAAAAATCGACACATTTAATATCAATACGCCATCAATAATTTAATCTATTTCTGGCTCTTAACCTTTAAAGCCTGTATATATAAAATTCATAAATTTAATATATATATATATATATATATAAAGATAAATATATCGATATAAACGATCTTTTCTGTTACATTGCGAATCCGACATCCATGTGTTACTGTCGTATCTAACTTCTATCAAAATACGTCAATGCCATTAAAACATTCACAAAACAACATTAATTGTAAGCGGGGGTGTTATTTGTTTTTACACACCTGATTATGGCTGTTATGTTAAATGCAACAACCTCAGATTGTAGAATATGTTCTACTTATCTAATATATTTCTCAAATTTGACTACACAACAGAACCAAAATATGCCCTGAGCTTTGTAGTGCAATTATGTTCTGTGCCAAATGTTATTTCATGTCAATTGTGAAACTCTTATGTATTCTTGTTTTCATTTTGTAAAACATTGTATTTTTGTTTTTTTGTTTTTTAAAGATATATAATAATATTTCCTTCCCCTCTTTTTTTTTGCCCCACCCCTTAGAATGGAGTCGGCAGCGGCGGAGAAAGCGGGGGAAGGGCGAATGGGTGAGTGGAAATTAATTAAATAAACATGTAAGTATTAATTTATTGTTCGGTGACCTGGCGGTCTAGAGGGTAAGGTGTCGGACTTCTGTGCTGGCGGCCGGGGTTTAATCCTCGGTCCCGGCAAAGATTTATCTGATTACCAAACCCTTCTTTCACCTCTGACAAGACATCTTGTGAATGTGGGGAATGCCAGGCCTCCACCGTGGTTCGGATTCCACGTTAAACTGTAGGTCCTTCATTTCATCTCACAATCACCCTACCATTACACATTAGCGTAGGGCGTATAACCCGAACGGGTAGTAAGACGCGGTACTAATAATAATAATAATAATTTATTGTTAATTAGGGACAATTTAAGAATCTATCTCGCTGCCGAATAACCGTGATTTTCGATACAAGGTTACGGTACAGCCATTCTTCAATAAACAGGGGAATTGTATCGATTTGATAGTTATTCATTTAAAAATAATTAGTTTCCATGTGTTTGGATTTTATTTAAAATGTGTTTTCCTTGGTCTGGAGTCCACTGTATTATAAATAAACCTCTGGACTACAGCATCATAATGTTACCTGACGATCTCAACCTCTGAAACACACCAATAAAGGTTTATATTTAACTTAAAAACAATAGTAGCGGGTAATCTACCTCAGTACTCTTATTACGGGGGATTAAATTTACTGAAAGAAGTTCCTAGCTAAATTAAAACGATACTCAAACATACATGCAAATGAAATAAAACTTATATAAATGGATTTTAAAAGTGTTAATATTCCATTATAATTTTATTACTAACGTTTAACTCCTTAAAATAATATAACACTTTAATGTTGTAATTTAATTTTCAATTAAATGAATATAACAAACCAACCACACTTTTATTTTGCCTTATGACAATATTACTACTGTATAATATAAACATATTTAGTATATTTAAAAAAAGAAGTGTTTTAAAAATCCCTCGTTAATTACGTGGATTGAAAACTTATGAGCTATTAAAATGGGATTGTCTGTGCTCACTATTACCGCTCTAATTAAAACTTACAAGACTAGAGAAAGTAATATTCCTGTCGTGTTGAAGGGGTAATTCTCTCTTGTGCCCATTCTCATAGATTGGGCACTTTGGAATTGTGCCCAATTTATAACAATTTATACACGCGTCATTTTCAGCTCAGAAACTAGTCGTTATTTACAGAAGAACTAGCTTTCCCAAGAATAATTGGATCATTGGATCATTAAGTGTACATTAATAGTCATTACAATGACGTTTGATGAATAGAAAACTTGTATGAATTAAAAACCAAAAACGATTGTGTCTGCTCCTACTAATATTTTTAACAATTACATTTTAAATCATAATTTGACGTTTCGGTTTAACTATTATTTGAAAAGTAAACACAAATTAATACTCTTAACGACAATTTATTTACTTTATTTTTTTATAATCGCGTGAGAAAGATTCGCCCAAGAATTATATTATCCAAACGAGTTCTCACAAAAAAATCTTCACAATGTTATGCTTATTTTTATTAAATACTAATTGAAGGAATTAAAAATAATAATTTATATTTAATGACCAATTATGAGGTAGCTATGAGGATCACTAATACAATCTGCATTAATCAAAACTCCACCACAGTGTGAGCCTATAACGACCGAACGACCGCCGCCGGGGAGAATAGCCAACTACATTTCTGGGGGTGCCACGATTAGATAATTTTGCCCCTAGTGTCCCTCTCAAAAATAAAACAAAAAAAACCTTCCTGCACCCCTTTTAGAGCCTCGTTTATGATAACGGTTATTTTTAAAATAGCGTTTGCTAAACCCAAAACGACCCAAAGTGACTCGTGTATAACATTTATCAGACTCAGACAGAATGTCATATTCTTAAGGCGGGGAGAACGGAGCACGAATTTAGGTCAATATTTGCGTAAATTTTAATTAAAAAGAACTTTTTGACAAAATGATCCAATACATTCCGCCTTTTTTTGTTCGTGTACCGAGAGATATAACTCGTTGTTTCATAATGCAAGTTATAAATATCCTAAGATCGCTTGTCCTGTTCTCTTGGGGATATCCGTAAATCTAGCCCTGATTGTAGTGTCCTTGTGATCAAATTTATATTACTTACGCCCTAAGATGTTTTTATCTTCATTTAAAAAGTCTTGGTTAAATTCCTCGATCCCCATGACGGATATTCAACCACTGGTATTAAACTAAACTTATCTACAGGAGAAATGTTCTATTCATTTTGTCCCAAATATTTTTAGTTAAAATGACATAAATACACACCTCAATTCGTGCATATCTCAATAACTTACTCCACAACAACCAGTGGCGTAACGGTGGCCTTATTTGGTGTGTGTGACGCTTGAACGTGATTATGTCTGTTTGTGTCTGATGTGCAGACACCCTGGAGACAACCCCTTCTACAGCAACATTGACTGCATGCCGGACATCCGGCGGAGGAAATCCATCCCTCTCGTCTCGGAGCTGGTAAGGGAGAACCACCCCCACCCCCTCCAACATCTCCACCCCTCCAACATCTACACCCCTCCAACATCTACACCCCTCCCAACATCTCCACCCCTCCAACATCTCCACCCCTCCAACATATCCACCCCTCCCAAGTATTCTTACCAAACTAAATATCTAGTTTAAGTTTTAGTCTAAGTTACAACCTAAATACTTCTCTAGTTCATTTCAAAATAAGGCGACATTTAGTTTTCAACGAATTTTCACTCATTTCCATGTGATTTTAATTTTTTTAATGGAAATATTTTATTATTTATTTTTAAAAGATTCAATATTTGTAAAAGTTATTGTCTTTTGTCACTATGAAAAATAACATTACGCCTCGCATAATTTTTTGGCAATAAACCAAAATGCTATTTGAACATTAAAAAAGGACAATGGACAAATACAATTTTTAAGTAAATAATTTATAGATGGTGGTAAACTATAAAATGTTATCTGTAATTTATGTGATTTTTGTCTTTGGTTTTCGTAAATGTGTTGTTTTCTTTATTTATCCTATATGTTTTCAGTGTATTACCACATTACTAACAAATATATGCACATGTGGAGAAAAAAGGCCGTTGAATATCAGTTAAACTATTTACATTAAAACTAAAAATAAATGTTGACAGGAATATCTCGAACACAGTATCTAGAAATTATAAAAAGCTTGAACAGAACTTGTTTTGTAGATTATAATATTCACAACTAATATAGAGTTTAGTTTGAAACAATCGTACAACACTAACTGTACTTAGGGTATCCAGGCAAACATTTAAATACAGTGCAGAGCAAAGAAATTCTGGTAAATTCCCACGAACAATGTACAATGTACATGTCTGTATTTGGGGGTACACTAGAAACTGTTGGGTGGATTTGCTTCAAATTTGATATTTTCATGTCAAATAGTTATACTTCGAAGCAAAATTTTGTTATTTAAATTTTACCTCTAGAACCAAGGGCAGTTTGCTACTGACTAATTATTAACATTTTATGACTCCTTGAAAATATCTTTAATGATTATTTTTTTCAAAATGGATGCCTGTCGAGTGTTTTGCATTATAAATAACAATGTATACTTTGTTGGAGAAAATATCTTTTAAGGGTAGTTTAGTGATCACAGGTTTCTAAAATTTCTGTTCCAAACTAAAATACACGATGAAAATTTGAATGATTGTGTCGGACCATTTATTTACTTAAACACAAAGATGCCCTTTCCGGTGGTCACATGGTCTGAGGTGCCACTCTCGCAGTAGACTAGACTCTCGATGATGGGGAGATGGAGGTTTGAATCTCGGATTGGTGTACTTAGGGTGGTTTTTAACGCGCCCTTCACGTAAATGCAAGTACACTTTCTCTAAATATAGCCTTAATAATCCCTAGAATCATTAGTTTAATTAGTAAATAAGCTTATAAACCGAACGGGTAGTAAAATGCTAAAACAAAAAGTACAAAGATAACAATAAGATAATTGTTTTGTTTAAATTTATAGTATTTCTATTATTTTCTCCATCGCGGTCTTTTTTCTCTCCGTGCTAAGAGAGGGGTGGAGGGAATGTCACATAATTGAATGTTTTCTCCCTCGCAGGTCTGGGTGACAGACCAATGATAACAGAACTGTCATTTACTAGTCCACACGCTGCCCTTTTCCTCAAAAATAAACACACGCATAAATGTAGACAAAAATACTATACAGAGTGTCCGTTAATTATTCACAAGCCCCAATAAATCTGTTGTTTTAAGATATATCTCTAAACGGTCTGCGCTAATTAATAACAAAATCAAGACTTTTGTTTGTTAAGTAGCTAAACGGAGTTCAACCAATATTTCAGTAAGCCAGATATAATCTAAAATAGTTCAATTATTCAGGTTTTCAGAGCGGTGGATAATTTGTAGACCTCCTGTATGTCTAAATAAAAATACAATATTAAAAACACACTAGAATCTTTCACAGGCTTATTAGTGATTCTAATGCGGTGAGTTGATTAATTACAGCTCACAGTAAATGAAAGTAACGTATTCACTCAAATCTTTTTATCAGAGTTGGCCGGTAGATTTTTACCAAGGTAAGCAAGTCTTGAAGGGACTGTACTAGTAAACTGTTCCCTCCCATTCGGTAGCAAACTTATTCTCTAAGACCAATAAACAAATATACTTCCGTTAAATTATGTTGTGTGTCTAGTCAGGGTACGATGCCCAGTCCCAATGCCTCGGTAACGATCCACAAGCCGACCCTGAGGTGTGTCGTGCCTAAATGTAGAACTGGCTTTACAACTAAATACACCGCACACTGGCTAGCGTCAAGTAGTCAACACATAAATACTATAGTACAACTAAATATCAACTAAATAGTTTGGAGGCCAAACTAGTCTACGTGAATCTTTACGTTGAATTAGGTAAGTTCACTGCATGGAGCGTAGTAAACTGTTATGATACATCAACTTTGTGAGCTCCCAATTTGTAGCCCCACGTTGATCACCATTAGTATTTGTGTCACGGGCTTTCACCGCGGTGCTAAACATAACAATAATCCACGAGTTATTACAATCAGAGATAGCCTTGTTAACAACTAGAACAGTCTTACAATCAGAGATAGCCTTGTTAACAACTAGTAGTCTTACAATCAGAAATAGCCTTGTTAACTACTAGTAGTCTTACAATCAGAGATAGCCTTGTTAACAACTAGTACAGTCTTACAATCAGATATAGCCTTGTTAACAGCTAGTAGTCTCACAATCAGAGATAGCCTTGTTAACAGCTAGTAGTCTTACAATTAGAGATAGCCTTGTTAACAACTAGTAGTCTTACAATCAGAAATAGCCTTGTTAACAGCTAGTAGTCTTACAATCAGAGATAGCCTTGTTAACAACTAGTACAGTCTTACAATCAGAGATAGCCTTGTTAACAGCTAGTAGTCTCACAATCAGATATAGCCTTGTTAACAACTAGTAGTCTTACAATCAGAGATAGCCTTGTTAACAGCTAGTAGTCTCACAATCAGATATAGCCTTGTTAACAACTAGTAGTCTTACAATCAGGGATAGCCTTGTTAACAGCTAGTACAGTCTTACAATTAGAGATATTCTTGTTAACAACTAGTACAGTCTTACAATCAGAGATAGACTTGTTAACAGCTAGTAGTCTCACAATCAGAGATATTCTTGTTAATAACTAGTACAGTCTTACAATCAGAGAAAGTCTTGTTAACAACTAGTACAGTCTTACAATCAGAGATAGACTTGTTTACAGCTAGTAGTCTCACAATCAGAGATAGTCTTGTTAACAACTAGTACAACCTTACAATCAGAGATAGCCTTGTTAACAGCTAGTA
>CABFOW010002275.1:77408-101404 GCA_902141385.1 Timema californicum | reverse complement strand
GTGATTGTGAGATGAAATGGAGGACCTACAGTTTAACGTGGAATCCGAACCACGGTGGAGACCTGGTATTCCTCACATTCACAATTATAACATTATTAATGTTGGTATTCGCTTATTTATATTAACAAAATTAAGAGTTTGTCTGTCTGTCATTAGCATGGCACGATATTAAATTTTTTAAATTTAAACATTAGTAGCCTCTGTGCGCAAAAAATATGCATTTTGAAGCTAAAATTTTAAAATAATTGTTTGATGTTTTCAATTAATTAAAAACGGAAGAAATGAAGATATTTTAACGCCGCGAGATAGATTTATTACTACATTTCATACAGTTGTGCAATGAGGGCTGTAGTATCCCGTGTGCACAAACGTTTGCACCCTGAAGCTATAATAGTACATTTTTGATTAGTTTAATCTTTTCTTGAGATTTTTATACGTTTTTTTAACCTTTTTACCCTAAAATATTGTTGTCGGGCAAAGCCGGGTACTTCAATGCTAGTTTGTAATAAAGATTGTGCTATAGTTTCTCAGAAACAAATTTGACTCTTATTTCTAAATATTTCACAGTTTACACACACACACACACACACACACATACACACACACATATATGTGTGTGTGTGTAAACTCTAACATATTTTTCACACCTTTTGGAAACAGAAATCGGCATTCATATATGTCTTGCAAACTAACATAGCCGAGAAGAAAACACTTTAACACATAAACCAACTCGAGTGTTAAAACTTATTGTGAAATATTTAGAATTGAGAATTAAATTTGTTTCTGAGAAACTATTATTTTTAGAAACTATAGCACAATCTTTATTTAAAACTAGCATTGAATTACCCGGCTTTGCCCGATAACAATATATATATATATATACAATACATATTACTCCACTGCGTGTTACTTACCTTCTGAGCCGTCCACCTTAAATTACACTTGTGCGGTATGGATAGATGAGTACGGTAGAATTTAGAAGAAGCATACCCGCATTTGCGTGGAGGGAGATCAATAAACAATTTTGTAAAATCTATTCTCAGTGCATCCGACCCGTATTTTAACTCCAACATCCCAGACTCTGATTTAATGTGAGTCTAATGCCTTAGAACCATGTTTCTAAAAATTTGGGTGATGTACGACAACCTGGGGTAGAAAGAAGGGGACGGTGTTTAAATTGTTATAAAGGAAATCATTATTTTTAGGTAATTCCTTTTAACGACTATAAATACAAGACAAAAATTGATCGATTTAATGAAATGTTGAATAAAACTATATTATAATTACATTGAATAAGTAATAGTTTTAGATAATTTGTAGCACACTAAGCCTCATTTTTGATAAAAGATTATTATTAGGATTGTTGACTTAAGGTTGGTACAGACTTTTTTTTATGATTTGCGAATACCAAGGAAAGAAATTTACCATAGTTTGAATAATTCGTATTTAATCTTGCACATTTCAAATTATGGTTTCATATGTAATCAACAATATTAAATTAATTTTTATTAATAAACTTTCTAGTATCCTGTGGACACTTTGATAGACCATGGACCACACTTTGAGAAACTTTCCTAAGACCATTTAGTCAATGGTATGGCTAAATAAAATATATTAATATCAGAGCTATTTATACATTTAAATTTCTTACGATTTCCAAGCTGAGTTCTACTCGTATATTGAAAAACGCCCGTGCCTTTAAAGCTTAAATCTCAGGTAGATAACAAAATCAACACTTCATGGAGCCCACTTTGGTGACCGAATGGTCTAAGGCATCACTCTCGAAATAGTCTGCACTGCTGATGATGTGAATATTGGGTTCGAATCCCGTTCGTGTGTACTGAAGTTTTCCCCGTCTCCCACTCAACATCCACGAAAATTCTGGTAAATTTCCTCTACACTCTACATGCCTCATCCTTAGCAAATTGGTGCAATATGCAGATAGCCTCAGGTGAAATGCAAGACCAGAAGAAAATCTTGTTTTTCTCAACTTTGAACTTAAGAAAAACTATATTTTACAATATTTAAAACAATAGCTTAGTTGTAGGATGGTTTTCTATTTGTCGTGTTTAAGATGTATATGTGGAGGACAAGATAAAAAGGAAGTGTTTTTGCAATTTTTATGGCAAAATAAATATTTAGCCAAAATAAATAAAGTATTAATATAGTAGAAACATGGATTAATTTCCTTCACACGGTGATATCATCAGTTGTTGAATATATGTCATGAGCAGAGTGGCATTAGATTATAAACTTTTTAATCGAACAGAAAATGTTGTCATTAAATCCCAGGACACCCTTGACAGATATTCAACAAATGTTGGGGTCGCCACGTGAAAAAAAATTAAGCTCTATTTTTCTACTGGAGCAATGTTATATTTATTTTGGCAAAGAAAAATATGTTTTTCTCTAAAAACTGTAAAAACACTTCCCTTTCCTCGCGTCCTCTACATCCCAACATTAAATGGCTTACCTAACCTAATTATCAAATTTCAAGACACTAGATATGAGATACATGTATGTATATGAGAGTTTTATTTCACAAGTACTCGTGTGGGTGGTTACACCATCATAATGCCAAGTTTATTCATTCAGTCTTGTTTGTCAGTGATGGGAAGGTCATGGTTTCAAATACTGGCTGGGAGTGCCGAAGTATATATTATTATTAGTACCGCGTCTTAATACCCGTTCGGGTTATACGCATGAATTATATATATATATACATGGTGTACCGTAACATGTGGGATACACTTTAGCATTGGACTGGTTTACGAAAAGCATAGAAAGATGAACATAAGCACGTATTACATTTGACCTTGTTTCCAAGTTATAGTCATGCTTACACTCCAGTAATGTGGAGCTGCTCAACATCATAAAGAGTGCCCGAAATAGCCACCTTAGGCCTGAATGCAGGCCTGCAGTGGTTGTGTCGTAGAAAAACGCACTCTTTCAAAAATATCAGGTGATTATAATAACCAAGATAAACAATAATCCATATAAAATACCCAGTCAACAGATCGAGAAGTACCGCGTATGGTATACAGACAGTGTGACGCTCACACAGAGGTCAGGAAGTGGGCCCCAAAAATAATAACCATGAGGTCACAAGAGGAACATTTTTATTTTGATAAATTACAATGATGAAAAGAATTATGAGTACATAAATGGCTTAACCAGCCTTCGCTTAGTCTGTCAAGGTGCAGACTAAGCCATCTTGACACACAATATATTAGTTGTCCTACAAGAACGTAGAGTGATAGTTTGAAATGAACATTTAAATTTGGCGCCTAAGTTCGCGCTAACTTTAACAAAAAACTTGTAAAACATAACCTCGCAACTATAAAAAATATTATAATTAGTTAGTTTAAATATTATAAGTTGAAGTCCCAACCGTGACCGTTGGAGACCTATCCTAAATTACTAAATAGCCTAAACTAATAACAATGCTCGAAGAAGTATAACAAGTTTCCCAATCTCCCGTTGCGCCTATAATATAAATTAACCTTACTATACAAGATGCATCTAATTCTAAAAAAAATTCATATCCCAAAAAAATTACCCTAAACAATATTAAATGATACATAGATGAACCAGATAACAGGTTCGGGCGCGCCTACCGTAAATAAATAGAACTAAGCAAAAGTTAATCTCCCCAGAAAGTTACCAACATTTGATCGTGGACCAGCCACGTCAGATCAAAGTAAAAGGTCCCCATTAATGATATATTAAAGTATTGCCAAACAGTAATTTTGAAGAGTATTCCCTCCCCATATTTAGATCCAAAGAGAATTTTGATAGATTTTACTAATATTATTCCAATCAAGCGCCCTCACCTGGTAAAGCCAGTGATACAATGAGTAAACCTATGAAGTAACGGCGGTTGTTATATACAAACAAGTTCTCAGTAAAGGGGGGGACGGAGGGGAGGCACATAGAACAAAGGAGGGGTAGAGTACAGCGCTCCGGCACGTACGTGGAGATGCCAGAACTTGCCAGGTTAAGCTGGAACATTCCAGGGCCGGATGTTTGCCAAGTCAAGTTGGCAACAGTATTTTCTTTTGGAGTTCGAGGTTCTGATTTGGCTCTCGCCTCGGTCAGTCGTAGTTGCCCAAGCGAGGAGAGTGGATGCGTCGCAGCGAGTACGTACGTCCCATTTGACGGGGAGAGGCATCGGTCGGACTTGGCGAAAGTTGGTGAGAGTTGGCGAGCCTTGGTGAGTTAGACAACCTCCATATTATTAGGTTGTAGTGTGTTGCATATCCTTTGTTTGGAACATCGTTACAACAGTTTTCTGAAATCACTTGGCTGTGACCTCCCTCGGTGACATAGTTGGCTAACGCACTAGTTTCATGTTGAGCTAGACTGCCGAGGATCGGGTGATTGAGGTTCGAATATCACTCAGAGGAACTAAGGGTGGTTTTTCCTAAATAGTTTTCCACTCACCCTCCACGCAAATGCGGGTTCAATTCCTCTATGGTCAACTTTACCAATTCCTAACCCATCAACGTAATTAATACTTAAGCGTATAACTCGAACGGTAAGTAAGACGCGGGGGTAAGTACTATTATTACACTTGGCTGTAACTCGGTAACAAGGTCAAATGGTACACACGTTTATATAAACTTTTTTCATTGTGTTTGTGTCTTCTTAACACTTCTTACGTGATATGATTCGCCCTGGCTGTGCGTTTAGTCCACATTGGCAATAAGATGAGGGGAAAAGGTGAGGGGAGGGAGGAGAATCGCAAATCAGGGTGTAATACCATTATAATATTGAGAATAATTTATTTCAAGACTCCGTGTTGGTTGTGCCCGTGTGTGTTCGCGATCTGGGGAAAATAACCATGTGTGCTTGTTCCTCCCAGTAGAATAGAGATAGCAGGTCAATTACTAACCTAACCTAACCTAGCCTACCAACATTCCTTCATACCAGTAGTTCTGAATCAAGACCGATTAAAAATAAACGTCATATACTTCATCTTAATGATTTTCAATTGTTTGTATCAAGGCTTTGGCTCGTAGCGCCTCCGATTTTTCAAAAGGCACAACCAACAGGCCATCGTTTCAAATTTCTTACACTAATCAATACCTTAATAATGGTTTATTTTTAAAATTTTATTTGAAGTACTTAAAATGTACTTTCTGAACCGACTAATAATATCATAACCAGACTTATAAATAAACATACATCTATAACTGGGCATTAATTCATCACTTTGAAAGGGAAAATTCCAGTTCCACAGATATTTTTTTAACTAAGCCTATGTCAGGGAATTGAACCTATGACCTTTATCTCAGAACTCGGACACGCTACAGTATGAACTAAGGTGTCCAAGGGTGGATTTACAACTTTGCCGCCCATAGGCACTAAATAATTTGCCGCCTACTTTTCCTACCTTAGTTTCTAACCTTCTACCCGTCAAACATCGACACATATATAACATATGCATACACGAGGGCTATCTGTAGAATGACAGATAAAAAGTGCTTACATTATTTTATTATTTATTGTAGTGAGGTTTTAAAAGCATTAAGAATCTTCAAAGACTTTAAAAAAATATTGAAATAAATACTTTTACACTATCACAACAGACAAATTTAAATATTATTTAATTTAAGAATATAAAGTTTGCATTAGTAGAATGTATAACATGTTACTACAAATTAAATATTAGCATGTACACAATAATAAAATAGTCTCTACCTAATATATGTCACCTTGATTTCTTCTGCGTGAACTGGTCGATGTCAGAAAAAATCATTTTAATCAATAAGTGACCTTCAATTAAGATGATTGTCAGTTAATTAAGGCAATCCTCTATCATTTTGGTATGAAGTTACAGCAAATCACAATAATAACACACACTATGAAGCCATACAATTATTTTAACAGCCAGAAAAAAAAGTATTTATTTTTAGTCATTCAAAATTGGCCGCCATAGGTACGTGCCTACTAGGCCTATGCGTAAACCCGGCCATGAAGGTGTCTGACATCATTCGCTTGGAGCAAATAGAACAGAAATTTTTGGAAAATGTTGCCATGGATTTGAGAATATTTACCCCTTTCTCTCGGCTTAAAATTAAATTAAATCGAGATAATGGATAATGATTTCATTTATTTATTTGATTAAATTGTGTACTACAATTCAATTGACAACATCGGAATAATAATTGTGGCTGGAAGGTAGGATTATAGCATAAAACACCTTCTTTTTAGCTCTTGATATTGACAAAATGTAACCATATACGGTACTGTTTTATTAATATATCAGCATTGGTGCGAATTATTAAAAGGGATAGTTGTATAATATATTAATCTTGACGTATGAACATTAGCTTTATAAACTTTTTTAACTGTCAGATACTTTCCGATCTATCACTATTCCATTAAATGTTGCTAAATAAACTTCAGTCTAGTATTTATATGTCATAACATAACTAATTGATCACTATTCTCCAAAGTATTATTGATATATTATTATGAGAAATTAAAACTCAACTTAAAATAAAAAATCTTATCAATATAAATATTTATTTAAATTCAAACCATTTTAGTGTTCACGACTTCACTATTGACCGCTTGGCTCTGTCTTTTACACCATTATTAAATGTTCTCAAATATAAAACAAAACTGAATCTTTTAGATTGGCTATCAAGAATATTATATATTATAATAACAGAAATAATTATTCTCTAGTCCAGAAAATGTTTTGTAAATTCTTCCGACAAAACTAGAAATGTGATCACTCAGTAAGAACAGAGTTACCCACTCCATTGGCCGCATGGTCTAAGGCGTCACTCTCATGTTAGACTGGACGGAGAGATCGGGGCTTGAATCAGAGTCGGGTTACTTAGTTTTTTATTTAACGGTTTCCCACTCTTCTTCCACGCAAATGCAGGTGGATTAACTCTAAAACGCTTCCTTCTGAATCTCTAACTGATTAGAGTAATTATCAAATTTGCGTATAACCTGAACAGGCACTAAGACGCAATGATAAAAAAGGTCAAGAGTTTGAATTCATGGATAGTGTACCTGACTCTTGACATGTGAGGGGTGGTCATCCCCTCCAATCTTTATAATTTTCTCTAACTCACCTTCTAAGACAAAGTTGCTGGTATGAAAGTTACTTAAGTTTTAATAAGTTTGCAAGACGTTATTTACAGAAACAAATGGTAAAAAGTAACGTAATATTTATTTTAAGAAAAATACACACACTGGACTTATCATTTTTATTAGGTGTTCTGATTTAAAGCAGGTCCATTCTTTTCCTAAGCTCCTCTTTCCCTCAATCTTTACTTCTATGAAATCATGCAGAAGACAGTTCCTCCTAAGGATGTATCCGATCCAGTTTGCTTTGTACCGAAGAATCACATCCAAAATGTCTCTCTTCTCCCCACTCTTCTTAGGAATTGTTCATTTGTCCCCCTGTCTGTCCACCTGATCTTCTCAAATCTTCTCCAGCACCACATTTCAAAGCTCTCCAAATATTTCTTTTCCAACTTCCTAAGACTCGATTTATGTATAAAGGGTAGATCTTTTGAACCTTGGAATACTTGAGAATATTTAAGATTTTTAGGATTAAAAAAAATCATATTAAAATATTATAAAAACCAAACTCTTTAACATGTTTTGGGCTATTAATCTACTAAAGTGTGGCTTTACTAAACATAGGACAAATCTACCATTAATTTACCACGTAACTTAAAGTTATTTCACAGTATAACAAACTATGCTAACATTAAGCTACGATCTATATTTTCTTCGCCAAATAAAGAAACTCAATAACAAAACTATATTTGAAGAACACAAATTACTATACCAAATATCATACATAACCTGTTAAGCTTAACGTGTTAAGATTACTGTTTAGTAGTTATAAAAATTGTTGAAATATATAATTTTTAATGAGACATTTCAATTCGGTTCTTACTATAGTAAAGTTTCCTTCTTATTTCGAAATATCTCACAGATCTGATAGTTTTAATTGGTTTCGAATTCAAACCTAAGGATATTTGATCTTTGACCTCGACATTTTGAAGCTTCGTACCCCCCTAATATAGGCCTACATACATAAATACACACACACACACACATATATATATAATCTATTGTAATCTACAAGTCAAGTTTATTGTAAATATGTATAAGACCCCATGTAAAAGCGTTGCCCGTCCATGTGATGTGCCTCACATCCCTTAAAAAGGATGAGGAGGGGGCCTTATCTTTTACCAAGTCACCTTTGCGACATGACACATGTGGTGTTTTATATCTCTTTTTCTAAAAACATGTTTCGGCCATCGATCTGTAGTTTATCATCTCGGATGCAGCCTTATATGGATAGTGAAGAGGGGAAGGGAGGGGGTAGGGATATGTGATGAGGTCGATTACACCGCCGCCTCTCCGGGGGGTGAGTGTTCGATATCAGCCTGCCCTGAAATAAAAAAAAATATTTTCAGTCTCAACAGCTAAAACATTTTTAACTCAATGGCAAACAGATGCATTTATTTTCAGAATTTGGTTAGGATCACATACACCAACATGTCATTTACCTTGTGGGCCTTTGTTAAGTATGTATGTGTCTGAAATGGTGGCTACGTGGTCTAAATTGTCGGGATTAGGATTTAAATGGTTTAGAATTCCCTCTGGCAGAAAGGTTGGGTTTTTAAGTCTTGGTCGGTGTGTTTTTCGAATGGGATTTTTCACTTTTTTTTTTGTTAAAAAACTTCCTCATCCCGTTCCCTTAGTTTTTTATATCCCTTAGGGTTGAATGCAACACAAAATAATAATCCAGTATTCCATACACGTTAAGAAGAGGAAACTAGCTTAACAACTGAAATAAATGGCGGAGATTGTGAGTATCATGTCAAATCGCCAGTAAGGAATAAATATTTTCTTCTTTTTATGAAAATTTTTGTTCCCAAGATGTCTGTACAACTTACAAGATCATTTTACTAAATATATAAACATTACTTATATAAGACCGCCAATTGTATCTAATATATCAATATATATTTATCATTTGATACATCGCAAGGATAGAACGTTACGATACTTCGGTTGTTTCTGGTATAACAAATTGCATTTGTCTGATCGAACTGAAATTACGTTATTAAAATGGCTTCTCTTCTGGAAAAGGATATATTTCACCTCTTTTAACTTTCTGAGGTTTTATTTAGTTGTTGAAAATAGCATACAAGTTTAATCAAAACAAGCAGTGTGTGTGAGGGGGGAAGGGGGGGGAGGAGGTGATTGACTCAGTTGATCAAAATAGAGACACAATCGTTAAACTAATTTTGATTTACAACTTGTGAAGCATATTCCGATTTAAGAAATCCATAGATATATCGGAAATTAAATCATCAATATTTAATACGGTGAGGTTTTTGATGTGATACCAGAATATTCCAAAAATGAAGAATTTTAGAAAAAAATTACTTCTTACAAAATAAAAGTTTCTCCATTTTTGAGGTTGAAAGATAACAACAAAGAAAACAAAAAAAATTGTACGTATCAAAATCTTCGAGATAAGCTAAATATGTTTTCATTACTGACAATTTAACGTTGCATTAAAATATAAATAAAACATAGAGCGCTCGCTACCTACCGCTGATAGCACTTTCTCAACCTCGTGGTGCTCCTCTCCCGTGGTTTCTCTATCAGGAGATTATGGACCGCAGGAGGGCGCTACCTCCAGAAGAGGCAGTTATGACGAAACATCAAAGAGAAGACATGTGCCACCGCTTCGTTAGTCGCGTCAATGGAAACTGACAAACACAAACCACACTAAAGTCTATTCGCCACTGGAATGGTGGTGACGGCTAGCAGATGTTGCTATATCTACTCTAATGTATCAATTCGCCAAACCATTTGATTTTAAGGACCACGTGGGGTCATTTTTAATCACGTCAGGCAGTCAAAACTTTCACAGCAAATAATTAGTTTTTTAATTGATTTCTTTTAACCGTGTTTACAATATTGAAACACACAATTATCTAAAATAACCATTTGGGTTTTGTGGTTTTTTTTTGTGGAAACTGCGTTTGTGGTTAACTTAAGAAATGCTTTTCAAACGAGAGCTTCCAAAAGACTACGTTCTCTTCATTAATTAAGATGGTGAACAAGACGAAACTAAGGCCATTGATGATATAATTCAAACTGTGTTCGGTTACGTCTATGTGCATCTGTTCGCAAAATATATTTAAAAAAAATTAAATTTAGCACTACGTCTTACTACCCGTTTGGGTTATACGCATAAGTACTAATCACGCTAGTGGATTAGGACGTAGGAAGGTTGAATTTAGAGGAAGTGAACCCGCATTTGCGTGGAGGAAAAGTTGAAGACCATTTAGGAAAAACCACCCCAGTTCACCTGAACGAGATTCGAACTTCGATCTCCCCATCCTCGGCAGTATAGCTCAACACAACTAGCGCGTTAGCTTACAATGCTACCGAGGTGGGTGTTTGCAAAATAAAAACTAAAATAAAAATAACGTATTTATTTTGGTGGCCAGTTATAAGACAATATAGTACTTTTTAATGCATTATTTCATACACTATAATATATATTGTTGCCACAACTGCAAAATAAATATATAATAGTAATAATAATTAATATACTTTGTTATTTCAACAAGTTATTAAAAAGCCAATTATACAGTAATTCTTAAGACAGTATTATTAGAAGCGTACAAATTACGTGTTATGCATCAGTTAAATAAATGAAAATTTGATTAACTCTTTCAACTGTAATTTTAAATTCGTGTAAAATAATGTGTTTCTTTGATCTCCCGGTTATTCCGAACAAGCTTAGGTCCCAATTAAATTGGATTAACGAGGTTATAGTGTATGTGAAAGTAAATCTAGTAACTTTTCTAGCTGTCATATATGGAAGGCCCCTCTTATGAAAATTTGACTGTAGGTCGTGTATGTTGACAGACTACAACACCTTTAGCTCAGTTGGTAGGGCACCTGCTTGTTTGGTTGGAGGTCCCAGGTTTGTTCCTCGACATGGCCGACAAATATATTATTTGTGAAATTTTGAATTAAGTCAGTCTATAAGTAAGTCGTGTTTATAAATAATCAGTCAGTTCAGAAAGTTTACGTTAAACGCCCCAAATAATATCTATACTTTGTATGTAAAAAGTGCTTTAATAATTTTAGTAATAAAAATAACAATCTAGAGTAGGTAATCAAACTTTATGTCGTCAGTTTCGCCGAAGGCCCCCCCCCCTCAACCACGTTCTTTGTTCCATCAGCAGGGTCACTGACGTCATTGGACAAGGGGTTAAGAGGGGCCCCTGCTTCTCTGTAACGTTACCCAAGTGGCTGGTGAGATAAGGGCTCCCCCTGAGTCGGGCATGGCCGCCATGTTGGGTTTGTTCAGTCATGTGCGTCGCAAGATGGCGGGAACTCGGCGTGGCGGCTGAAATCTGGTAATGGGACGGAACCAAGGCTGTTGATTGAAGTGGCCCCTTCAAATTCTTTCCTTGTTCTTCTGGTGGGATGGCTCTTATCTTCATCTCTCTCTCTCTTTCCCCCCATCCATATGTTTCTCTCGCGCTTAAAACGGTGGTGCCAACTCACGGGGAAACGAAACAGTGTTACCGGGAGAGAAAGAGAGAGAGAAAACAATAGAAGTGATGGACTCATACCTAATAAAACTAAAACAATCCTCGTGTCTAGAGTAGGAGGCTTACTAACATTTCATTCACTTCTCACCCTTCTTGGGCCTTCTTCCAGTACTTACTTGTGAAGTGTGTGTGTTGGGGTGTGCGTAGGGGGGGAAGGTTCTATCCTTCACCCACAAGGATACAAAATATGATGGGAAATAATAACAAATTAATAAAGTTTTCACAACTCATCGAACCACAATCAATCATCCTTGCACTAATTATTTAAATTTTTGTAATATTGCTGTTTGGGAGGATGTGGGGGTCAGTACGGGGTGATTGAGTGCTGGGGGAAGCAGAGGTAAGGAGCTTGAGTTAGGCGTGCGTTAATGTACTCGATATAAAAAATAGCTAGTAAAATTCCTCGATCAAGTGTAACACGTTTGTTCTTTGATCTACAAAAAGCATTTACTCAATCATCCTCTAACTGTAATGGTAGTTTTAGCGTCAGCGGGCTCAATCGAAGTCTAGTTATGACTCTGGAGCCCAAGGCTTTGTTCGAACCCCATTCTAGGTGGATATAATTATGTAGGTTATGATTTGTACACATTTTTATTTTCAATGCTGTTTTCCCACATCCGCCTTCTGGCAAGTTCCGTCAAATGTTCTAAGAATTAAACTTCCTCGAGCGTTAAAGTGATATTATATAATACATTTTACTTAAATATACAATTGTAAAAATGTCCTCAAATACTAAATTGGATATGAATAACAAAGGAAACACTTCCATTTTTCTATTTCTGACTCGCCCAATTTAAATACATAGTCCAATTTAATAGGAAGGGACTTTTAGGAAAAAAACACTTTTTTATCGCTGCCAACATTGATAATATTTAACTATATTATTGTTATATTTATTGATAATATCTATCAAAAGCGACCGCTGCAGATCAAATGACCTGACATAAACATTAGAAAATAGATTCAGTAGCTTTTAATGCTGTCATAAAAATCTCTTCCTATAGAAAAAAATTGAGCATACCTGTTCTTTATACACTAATATTATTATTTTTATTGTTTTGGAAAATAATATTCAATCATTTCGAAAGATTATCTTCACTCCGTTAACTGGAAAGCCTCCAAATAAGATTCTCTGAAACAAAAAAAGAAAATAGTTAGTAATTACGTTTATTAGAATATAACAATATTGACAACAAGTATGCTGGCATTATTTGAAGATCAATAATATTTAACGACACATTATTTTGAGATCTTAATTAATTTGAGCCATGAAAAATTACAACTATTTATTTTTATTGATAAAAAGATTGTCATCTATAATTTTCCATAATGAAGTACATGATCAAATATGACATCACGGACCATGTGGCCAAACAAATCAGGCAAATTATAATGTTTAAAAAATAACATTATTGTCCATATTTTCATCATTATTAAACATACTTATAGATAACTTCTAATTCAGAGTTGTATTAAATCTGAGTCTCTCTTTTAGTGTCACAAAAGATTCCCCCATGAAGTACTCGGTCACTCTTGATGTAGGGGAAGGTGTCAGACTAAATATCTACTTGGTGTTAAATGGGGGAGGTGGGAATAATGTAAAAAAGGTTAGTAAAAGGGTGTTACATGGTTTAAAGATAACACCTTATAGCCAAGACTCTAGGAAGTGGCTGTACATAGTTTGAAGCACAAAGATCTCAACCTTAACAAAATTCTGATTTTTTTGTTAAATGGGTGCTTTTTATATTTTATTGTCAGGAACAAGACCATTGATATTGTTATTCCCGTGTTAGTTTGTCTTTATTATTATTATTATTATTATTATTATTAAATGTTACGTTATTTTTATGTTTAACTCAAGCTAACTTGCATTATTAGTACTACCAGAAAACTTCCCATAGCAGTTATTCAGACCCATCTAAATTCAAGCTACATTACCCTATAAGTACTCCCAATACATTATGGCCTAGGCTAACTTGTTCCAGCAATACCCCCGTTATATCACATCCCAAGCTAACTTGCCCCAGTAGTACTACCAGTGTATCACAACTCAAGCTACTCTGCTCCAGCAGTACTCCCGGTGTATTACATCCCAAGCTACTTTGCTCCAGCAGTATTCGCGGTGTATCACATCCCAAGCTACCTTGCTCCAGCAGTACTCACGGTGTATCACATCCTAAGCTAACTTGCTCCAGCACTACTCCACTGTATCACATCCTAAGCTAACTTGCCCCAGCAGTACTCCCCGTGTATCCCATTCCAAGCTAACTTGCTCCAGTAGTACCCCCAGTGTATCACATCCCAAGCTAACTTGCTCCAGTAGTACACCCAGTGTATCACATCCCACGCTACCTTTCTCCAGCAGTACTTACGGTGCATCACATCCCAAGCTATCTTGCCCCAGCACTACCCCAGTGTATCACATCCCAAGTTAACTTGCTCCAGAAGTACCCCACTGTATTACATCCCAAGCTACCTTGCTCCAGCAGTACTCACGGTGTATCACATCCCAAGCTAACTTGCCCCAGCAGTACTCTCGTGTATCCCATTCCAAGCTAACTTGCTCCAGTAGTACCCCCAGTGTATCACATCCCAAGCTAACTTGCTCCAGTAGTACACCCAGTGTATCACATTCCACGCTACCTTTCTCCAGCAGTACTTACGGTGTATTACATCCCAAGCTAATTTGTCCCATCAATAACTCCAGTGTATTACATCTCAAGCTAACTTGCTCCAGCGATACCCCCAGTGTATCGCATCCCAAGCTAACTTGCTCCAGCAGTACTCACGGTGTATCACATCCCAAGCTAACTTGCTCCAGCAGTACTCCTGGTGTATTACATCCCAAGCTAATTTGTCCCATCAATAACCCCAGTGTATTACATCTCAAGCTAACTTGCTCCAGCGATACCCCAGTGTATCGCATCCCAAGCTAACTTGCTCCAGCAGTACACATGGTGTATCGCATCCCAAGCTAACTTGCTCCAGCAGTACTCACGATGTTCTCGCCACCAAACCCCGAGCGCGGCCGTTGAAGCGAGACTAATTGCGTTTTCCAGCAGCACTCTGTTTACACGGTAACAAGGTCTGAATCTGGTTTCATTGTTTGCTGCTCCAATCCTTCCTTTCACCCCCTACCCCATTCGCCTTATATCCCCCATACTCCTTTAACTCTTGTTTTATTTTTATTTCTTGTTTCCATTTCCCCGTCTTTTAATTTTCCTCCTTTAAAAAAAAAAATGCTATCCCTCGTTCAGCTCTTCACTTTGTCTTCCCGTGTACCTCAGGAATAATTGTTGAAATTTGCGTCCGTCAAGTTATAAAGGGCCCAAGTCCTCATTAGAGTAGCTTCTCAAACCATTTGCAAAAAAACCAAACCTTGAGGGTTAAGAATAAGCGCTCGCTAGTTCGAAGAAAATTTTAGGAAAAGAAAAAGAATCTCATGAAGTGATCTATGAATGTTGAAGAATTCAACAGTAAAAAAAAAGTGTTTAAAATAAGTCCAACTACAATTGCAGGTCCACCTGTTTCGGAGGTCTAATGGTCTAAGCAGGCGTCACTCTCATAAAAGACCAGAATGTCAACGACGAGAGTCTGGAAGTTCAAATCTCGGTCGGGTGTACAGGTGTGATTTTTACTAAATGGTTTAGGAATAGCGTTACACTTCTTCTAATATTGGACCCCTTTCATCCCCTACGCATTAGTGTAATTAGTACATACGCGTGTGATCTAAATAGGTAAAAAAAGAGTTGGTAATTAAAAATCAATAATAATAATAATTCAGAGTCTACCCGGGGGGTCACGGTATCATTCCATACTTGGGGCACTTTGGTAATTAAAATTCAATAATAATAATAATTCAGAGTCTACCCGGGTGGTCACGGTATCATTCCATACTTGGGGCACTGGCGGGGAAATAAAATTAATAGTTTTACTTTTTCTTTCCAGGATAGTAATGGCCAGCTACGCCTCTTAATAGCCGTTGTGGATATACAATAGAAACCCTACACCATGGACACAATGAGTAGGCGTGGTTGAAAGATGCACCAACATTTACCTGGAGATAGGATGGAAAATTAAACTTTAATGACGCCTGGTTGAAGATGAAGACCGGCTCCTTGAATTAAGGAGAATCGTGTATAGGAAATTTTTTGGAAGAGCAACTTTTTTTTCTCAACAAAACTGAGAATTGTGTTTCAGTTTTTTAAATATTATTTTATTTTTCTCTTATTTCCTTTAAAAGCTGTTTTAACAAATGAAATTAGATGTATCAAATTTTCCAAACCTACTAAGTGCAATTGTTTAATTTTTTTAAATATATTTGACTCAACTTGCTATTGATGAAAGTGTAAATATTTCACTACGATCAACTGAATAATTAATTTCTAAGCTATTAAATACTTACTAATACACATAGAAATTACACACACATATATATATGTGTGTGTGTTTGTTTTTATTTATTTACTTCTTATCTTACTTTGCTAAGGATTTAAATGCATTTCAAATTAATTGTGGATTAGTTATGAACTATTAGATATTTAATTTTTGCCTTTAGAAGGTCGTTTTTTTCAATATGTTGACGCACATCGCATAGTGTTTATAGTTTTAAACATCACTTTGCATTAAGGCAGTTTTGCGCGGATATACCATATCTGACATTCTTAACTACAGATGATTGTATAGGTAATTTAACTAATTAACGTTTTATCTAGTTTCTAACACAAATAAGACACCTCCTCACTATCCCCAGCACTCGGACACTATCACTTAGGGCCAGTTTCATAGTCAACTTTAGTACGCCTCAAGTGCGGCGCTACACTAAGTACATGACGGCACCTACTAAACTCGAATGGAATGGGCCGTTCTCGCATAGGAAACTGGCCCATTCCATTCGAGTTTAGGTAGGTGTAGTCATGTACTTAGTGTAGCGCCGCACTTGAGGCGTACTAAATTTGACTATGAAACTGGCCCTAAGTATATTATGTTTCGCTAAGGTCACACAGGTCCTGGAAAGATAAATAAGCTTGCCTAGTCTATTCTCACCAAGTTCGTCCAGTTGGCCTCTAGGCAAGGTTGTCAATCGGTATTCGAATCCCATTTACACAGAGAAAGGAATGGGGAAGGTGTAATATGGAGGAAATTTATCCACATTTGCGCAAATTTGGTTATAGTTACTCTAATATGCTTTAGGGCCAGTTTCATAGTCAAATTTAGTACGCCTCAAGTGCGGCGCTACACTAAGTACATGACTACACCTACCTAAACCAGAATGGAATGGGCCAGTTTCCTATGCGAGAACAGCCCATTCCATTCGAGCTTAGGTAGGTGTCGTCATGTACTTAGTGTAGCGTCGCACTTGAGGCGTACTAAATCTGACTATGAAACTGGCCCTTAATGTACATATAATCATTTAGTATGATAAGAATAGAGAATTTAATTAGGATAAAAGTTTGTAGCCTATATTTTTATTGTACACTTGTTAAGTATAAAAAAGGGTCTGTTTTTCATTGGCTCTCTTTATATTATTATGTATTGATTCACTGTCGGCGCAAAGCCAACTGGATCGGATATATCCTTAGGAGGAACTATCTTCTGTGCGACGTCATAGAAGGAAAAGTTGGGAGAAAGAGGAGTTTAGGAAGAGGTAGGATTCAAGTACTAAATGACTTTAAGGAAAGAAGAAAATTCTTGAAGCTGAAGGAGGAGGCAGAGGAGGTCTAAGTTAACCTACAAAAGAAATGAACCTGTCGTAAGACAGAACACCTAATAATAACAACCTGTCCAGGCTATCCACATTCAACTAGGATAGTGCGGTATAAATAAGGAAGAGGCATTTTGAGGAAATATATCTTGATTAGTGTAAGAGAGGGACACCATTTAATTAGAATCACTCGGTACACATGGCCAGGACTCACCCCCAGACACCCATCATAGGTAAACGATAATATACTATCTTGACGATTATCCCGCGTGCCCACCTAACCTCTAGCCGTTATATTACATACATAATTGTTTTCAGTGGGTGTTCCGTGAGCTTATAGTTTTTATATACCTGCATGTTTATTTAACTTAATATATATAATTATTTATATAGTGAATGCATAGCTCATTTTATCATATTCACTCATTTGGAAATCATTTCGGCTCATTACCAATTTATAACATGCAAGGTTCTCCTAATGATGCCCGCGTAAGTAGTTTAGATATTACCAATCAGACGCTGCACTTAGGTTATATATTAACAAAACATTTAACAGTCCACGAGTTTGCCGTTCACTGGAATCAACACTAACCTATTTTCTATGACCCTATACATAAATAAACTTATAAACATAGTTTAAAAGTTGACATTTTGTACTATTAAAAGTACAACAATCCACATATTTATGTTGATCATTAAGAGCTAAATTCCCGAGAAACGAAAGGTAACTGATATATGAGCGTAGAATAGATATCTGCGAATAAAATGATTTAAGTTAATATAATAGGGTGGTTACAACCCATTGTATTGCCATTTATATTTTCTTCCTACCCTGTTTGTTCTCCTACTGCCAGACAGCTCCACCCAGGAAAGTTATAAGCCCACTTGCTTTCTGGAGTTTAGTAATGTTTGATTGACCATTCTAGCGCATTAGGAGACATGAATGCAAACTTCTACACTTATAAAGCTTTCATATTATTCCAAGGGGAGGGGGGTCGCAGGAATCCAAAAACTAGTACAACTCAGGGAATAAATGATCCAGAAGATACCATCACCTTGGTCACCACACAGACTAAACGTCACTATCATAGAGTTGTTTGAGTAAAGATCAAGTTTCGGATCCCGGTTTGATGTACTGAGTTTTTTTACTAAGTGGTTTCTTGGACCCTCCCTCCACGCAACCATAGGCACATTTCCTCTACATCCTTCCCTCCTCATTGTAGAATAGATATCTGCGAATAAAATGATTTAAGTTAATATAATAGGGTGGTTACAACCCATTGTATTGCCATTTATATTTTATTCCTACCCTGTTTGTTCTCCTACTGCCAGACAGCTCCACCCAGGAACGTTATAAGCCCCCTTGCTTTCTGGAGTTTAGGAATGTTTGATTGACCATTCTAGCGCATTAGGAGACATGAATGCAAACCTCTACACTTATAAAGCTTTCATATTTTTCCAAGGGGAGAGGGGTCGCAGGAATCCAAAAACTAGTACAGCTCAGGGAATAAATGATCCAAAAGATACCATCACCTTGGTCACCACACAGACTAAACGTCACTATCATAGAGTTGTTTGAGTAAAGATCGAGTTTCGGATCCTGGTTTGATGTACTGAGTTTTTTTACTTGTAGAATAGATATCTGCGAATAAAATGATTTAAGTTAATATAATAGGGTGGTTACAACCCATTGTATTGCCATTTATATTTTCTTCCTACCCTGTTTGTTCTCCTACTGCCAGACAGCTCCACCCAGGAAAGTTATAAGCCCACTTGCTTTCTGGAGTTTAGTAATGTTTGATTGACCATTCTAGCGCATTAGGAGACATGAATGCAAACTTCTACACTTATAAAGCTTTCATATTATTCCAAGGGGAGGGGGGTCGCAGGAATCCAAAAACTAGTACAACTCAGGGAATAAATGATCCAGAAGATACCATCACCTTGGTCACCACACAGACTAAACGTCACTATCATAGAGTTGTTTGAGTAAAGATCAAGTTTCGGATCCCGGTTTGATGTACTGAGTTTTTTTACTAAGTGGTTTCTTGGACCCTCCCTCCACGCAACCATAGGCACATTTCCTCTACATCCTTCCCTCCTCATATCTACGTAGCAATGTGGTTAATTCCGTATAGCCCGGACGGGTAGTAAAATGCTGTGGAATAAAAGGTTTTTTTATTTATGCACTTTTCTGCCAATTATGTACAGTCCAGTTTTCATAAGAAGGCCTGACAGGTAGAAAAGTTACTAGATCTTCTTTCACTTATCCATACGTCAAATCATATTATCTGGAGCTGTCACTTTTTATATATATTATCAGTACCCATAAAATAACTAAAATAATAATGTAGTAAAATGTTATCACTGTTGAACGCAAAAAATATGTTTGTATTTTCTAAAATATCCTTCCTATGAAAAATTAATTGTATTCAAACGATCCTACGATTAGAAGAGGGATATTAATAAAAAAACTGAACTTGAGCCCTCGCATACTGCACACCCACCTGTGAAAATCAAAGCCATCAGCTGCGCACAAACTTTCCAGTTTCCAATAAATCGACTAGGTACTTTTCGACTTG
This sequence comes from Timema californicum, assembly GCA_902141385.1. Taxonomy (NCBI): domain Eukaryota; kingdom Metazoa; phylum Arthropoda; class Insecta; order Phasmatodea; family Timematidae; genus Timema; species Timema californicum. The sequence goes on along the minus strand of CABFOW010002275.1, from coordinate 81,488 downwards.
AATCCTTTTTACTCCATATTCCTCGCAAACATAAACAGAAGTACAATGAAATTGAAGGAATGTTGAAATGTTTTGTAGCGCAGCTGTGATTAACAAGGCCTCCCTTCCACCAACTCCCTTCTCCCCTTTCCTCAGACTACTTACTACCGACCCCTTGAATAATTTTACTGAAGATTTTTACTGACAGTTTTCTTCCATTTAGTTAACCTTTCCATAGTTTACAGAGTAATGAGTTCACTACTTTTGTGGGTAAATAACACGATAAAAAGATTTTTTTTAAAACGGCACATTATTTATTTATCGTCTTAATTTCACTCAACATTGTTCATGTTGTATGTAAGTTAAGGTGCAAGAGACATGGGTTGTGTCTCAGAGGGCTGAACTCCAATCCTGGGGAGTTCAGTACTGTTCAAACAGGAACTATTATTATTAGCACCGCGTCTTACTACCCATTCGGGATATACGCACTTACGCTAATGTGTAATGGTAGGGTGATTGTGAGATTTGTGGTAGCTTCAGTCGTTAATGAGTGAATATGACATCTGAGTGGTGTAATCCCTCACTAAATGCTTACACAATAGTTTCGGCTATTTGATTATTAATGAGTGAAAAGGTAATCAGGTTGAAAGCTCAAGGACATTTATTATTATCATCTTTTAGCTCTGGGTTTACTTCCCGTTTGTATTATACACCTAAATAATAATAATAATAATAACGATAATGGGTTAAATTTAAAAGCCATTCATAACATAATATATGTTTGTTAAAGTTGGGAAACTATTGATGTTATAAAAATATAGTTCATATAAAAAGTTTATATTTTGAATCGTACTACAACTTTTTACAATAGCTATTTTATATATATCATATAGTTGCAAAGATATGATCAAAATTGGAAATTTATACCTATGTTAAGTATTCTTCAAATGATTTTCATGGAAAAACGTGAGCTTCCTATATTGTTTGTAATGTTAAACAGTGCCTAGATACAAAATATAATCAAAATCATAAGAGTGGTTTTTCGAGAAAATCGATTTTCATCTCTTTTTACCCTTTGATAAACTACTCTTAGTTTTAGGGTTGGATATCTAATTCCTAAAAATACTTGGGGGGACCTTATGAAAGCCCTAGATACCAAGTTTTAGCCCAATCGATGAAATGGTTTCGACAGACATACGGCATCGAAAAAAACCAGTTTTTCGATTCCAGGGGGTCACGAAACGTCGACATTTTATCAAAATCTCGAGTTTAATTTCTTTTAACGATCACAGGGGTCAATATAAAACAAAGAAACATTAGTCCTAAAATATTCCATTGAACATAATGCTTAACGACGTGGATTAGAAGCTATTTTGTGAAGCGGGCTACATCCTCAGTTGACTCTAAGAACTATTACACTTAGATGCCAATGTGCGGAATAGAAACAGAGGGAAGAAAATAAGTAGTTCATCTCGGAATATCTCTCGTGTATCAGTTGATAACACTTCTTCTATTTAGCTGGCGAGTATGTACACTCATTTTAATATTTGTACCTGGACAACATTGACTTGAATATTCCTTGTCACCTATTCTTGACAGACATATGGTTCCATGGACTTTTTTTTAGTCTATATCCTGGCAGGAAGCTTCCTATTGACCATCAGCTGTATATGATTTAAAAAAATAATTTACAGAAAAACTACCTATTTCAACCTAAAAAGAGTAAATTTTGTGACATTGAAAGACTATTTCTTATAATTATTTTATTTTCTGTTTTAATATCTATACAAATAAAACTTATACAATATACATCAAGATGGTAAATCCTATCACGACTCACCGTGATGTCACAGTTAGGAAACTCCTCTAATGGCTGAATTTATTTATATCTTAAACATGTTCTAAATTTTAAAGTGTCTCCTTTACAGTTCTATCCTCCACAAGACTTTCATTTGTCAAATACACGTATGAAATAAGTAACATGTAATATATTTATTTTAAAGGTCATTCTTGTTTTTAGCCATCCCCGCACGTATTCTCACACCGTGAAATGGGGGTGTCCACGTTCACCACTGGACTCCATTTCTTTACCACTCCCCCTTCCACTTCACCCCCAAACATCCGAGGACAGCTCGTTCCACTATGAAAGTGGAGAGCCGAAGGTCAACACTGACAGAATATTCTATTTGAACGGTGGGAATGTTTTTTCTTCTTCTTCATATAACCTTCACCAGAGTTCAGTGTAAATATGATCTTAATACAAAGAACTAGCATTGTGGGGTCGCAAAAGGTACACTGGTTAAAAACTGACTTGACGTTGTTTTAGGGTCAAGCTTGAATGATCGCACCTTTAGTTTAGATTAAATGTTAGCCGCTTTGGTGGGCTAAAAGGTTTTCAGGCAGGCAGGGGTCTCGCGACTGTTGGATCTCATGGAAATTTTCAGTTGATCGCGTAAGAAAACTACATCGTCATTAAATGTAATATTGCGCGCCTGGGCTACATCACTCGTAGCTCAGTAGTGGAAAGGTTAGCCAGTACTAATTCACCGGTGCCCAGGAGACGCCTGAATGTACTATACGTACATATTTTCCGTCGAGGCTCTCTCCATGTCCTGATGAAATGAGGTGATGGTGATGGTGAGTATGAGGGTGATAGTGTGTATTAGTGTGATAGTTATAGTAAGTATGAGGGTGTGTAACCAATGGAAACACTTAAACCTAACTTATTACTAATTAACCAAACCCTGATGATTATTTGGTTAGTTCTCCTTTAGGTAAAAATTACCTAAGGTACCAGCCGATAATCGGACCCGGGACTCCTAGGCTTGTAGCCAGGTGCAATGACTACTACACCATGAGATTGGTTACATCGTTACTAAAAGTTTATCTTTAAGTCTTCTAAACTCGCAAATATATCAACTACTATCAAATAATATTTGAGTGTGACCAGAATTTTAATGGGGTCCGAATATTCACCAAATTTTTCTCCAAGCAAATGCAGGTACATTTCTTCAAAGTCCCACAGTAGTCTAACCTACCGATCATAAATGAAATAATATACACTGTTACTTACTCTATAGAATTAGGAACTATGAACACTGCTACAGAAAAATTGTGAAAGAAAACCATCTTTGTCCACCAAAGAGCATAATAATCAAATTCATTTTCTAAGACCTAAATTAAAGAGTATATATATCTGCTTATAGCTCAGAATTTATTGGTTTGAAATATGTTTCAAATAAAATAATAATAGTACTTATGACCGCATCTTACTACCCGTTCGGATTATACGCTTAAGTAATAATTACGCTAATGGGTTAGGAATTGGGAAGGTTGGATATAGAGGAAGAGAACCCGCATTAGCGTAGAGGGAGAGTCTAAAACTATTTAGGAAAACCCCCTTCACTTCACCCGAGTGAGATTTTAACCTTGATCTCACCATCCTCGGCAGTCTAGATGAAAACGAAATTAGCGCGTTAGCTAACTACGCCACAGATGCGGGTTATTTCAAATAAAATATTTTTATCTTTAATAGTACTAAAATTTTACAATGATAAGAAATTATAACTGACATCTAATTTCATTTCTCTCTGCCTTACAAGAAGAGAAAGTATTGTGATCGTCAGCAAAATTGAACTCGAGATTATGATGAATTTCGACGTTTCATGACCCCCCGAATCCGAAAAAGTTGTTATTGAACTACCGTCTGTCAGTCCGTATCTGTCTGTACCCTAGAGTAGAGCGTACACTATTTTACCAATCGGGCTAGCTAGGTTTTCATAGGGTTGTCCGTGGTGTTTTTGGAGCTGGATATCTAACCTTAAACTTAAGGATAGTTTACTGAGGGCCGAAAAGAGAAAAATATAGATTTTATCAAAATCGGCTCAAACGATTTTGATTTCGTAACATTCATCAGTATTACAAACAAATGGCTACTCTCAATTTCTCGTCAAAATGACTTTGCGTTCTTGTCTGATGCGTAAACTCTCATTTGTTACCACATCCCCGTGACTCTTTGAGATATGAAATTACTTGTCATTGCAAATATGTATATAGGTATATTTATAGTAAAAATATTTTTATAAAACCAATAATTTTCAA
>CABFOW010002275.1:44109-74820 GCA_902141385.1 Timema californicum | reverse complement strand
AATTGGATATCCAACCCTAAAATTAAGGGTAGTTTACTAAAGAGCCAAAAGAGAAACTGTCGATTTACTCAAAATCGGCTAAAACGAGTTTGATTACATTTCATTTATAAACATTAATAAATATTATAAACAAAGGGCTACTCTCAATATTTTGGCAAAGTGATTTTAAGGGATCCGATCTGATGCATAAATTATATTTTTTTTACAATATCTCCTAAAATATTGGAGATATGAAACTACTTATCGTTATAAATATGTAGGTCTATTTATAATACAAATATTTTATTTGAAGCATATTTTTATAAAACCAATAGCTTTCAAGCTATACGCAAATATATATATATATATATATTTTTTTCGAACACAAAAGGTAAAGTATTGCGAACGTAAAAAATATATAACATGAAATGTTAATGGAAGTCGACGTCTCATGATCCCCCTAACCCTAAAAAGTGGTCTTTGCAATGCTGTCTGTCTGTGTGTCTGTTTATTAAACTACTTTTAATTTTAAGTTTAAAGGGCAAAAAGAGAAAAAATCAATTTTCTCAAAATTGGCTCTAATGATTTTGATAAAAATTCGTATCTAGGTGTTGATTAAGATTATAAATAATGTGGCTATTTTCATTTTCCCATAAATTCATATTTAGAATACTTTAAAGAAGCGGAAACTTCTGTATCTCCACAACTATTTGAGATTATAAATAACTTTTCATTGCAAAATTGTAATACTATTAAAAATAAAAAAACTTTCATATGAAATATAAAACCAACCGTTTCTGAGATATTGGCAAATATATTAATACAAATTTGTGAGCTTTGGTTGTAAAGAAATACTACTTAATTTTTAACGCAATAATTCTCCAATGCCATAGAGTAATTTATATATAAGTAAGTCTCTCAAAAAGTTCATGTCGTTTTACCTTAAACCTCTTAGTAGAAATGTTTTTACAACAATGATCTAGCTCCATTTTATATTCAATAGTCAATATTTACATTTTTATTGGTCAAAATTTATGATTGGGGAATTTAATAGTAATGCGATGGTATGAAGATTTGCAACACCTAATAACATGTTGAATATTTTAAACGGAATTTGAAATTATAATACAAAGTGTTGAACCTTGTGGACCCAATATTGATCCTTTTTTTTTGGTCAAACATACAAATGAGGACATTAATTCTTTAAAAATAAAATTATAATATTTTAAACCAGGACTCAAAAAATATTGTACATAAATATAGTGCAATTTATGCTTGGGTTTACTAGTGTAGGCTATATTGTTTCATTTCACATATATTACGAGTTTTGAGTAAATATCTACAATTTTAAACAATAGTGCGAGAGAGTCCGTGCGGAGTTTCGTACAATTTTTTTTTATATATAAAACCATGCCAAAAATATTCATTTCCAAGCTCGGTAAACTCTACCCAAATATATATGACATTGTTTGAATCCTACCGGTTCAGTGTCTGCATGGTATAAGGTGCTACTCTCGCAGTAGAGTAGACTGCCAATGAAGGGGAGAATTAGGTTCGAATCTCGGTCAGGTTTACTGAAAGTAGTTTTTCACAAAATTATTTTTCTATTCCCCTCCATCCAAATGCGGGTACCATTCATCTAAATATAACCTTCCTATTTCCTAACCCATTAGCGTAATTCGTACATAGGCGTATAACCCGAACGAGTAGTAAGACGTGGTGCTAAAAAAATCCAAACTTGTTAAAATGGCCAAAAATATATGGCAATATTTGCATCATAATATTCATGCGAACAAGTGTTTTCGACCATGAAACTTAGGAAAAATGGGGTTAGAATCCGACTAACTGATGAGCGTCTGTCTTCTCTCTGGAGACTCACCTCCACACAGTTTTCCTCATATCACACCACGTCTTAGAAGCCTTCTCAACGAACGATAAAACATTCTAGGTCACAGAAGTATTTATAGCTGTTTTAAATTCTCAATGTATTTAAACTTATTCATATCAGTCAGTCTATAGTGTGTTTACCATTTTTTTAAATTAATTAATACAAATCTTTGGCCCATCAAATTTTTCTTATTTTTCATTTGGCCCTCCTGTAAGTAAGTTTCCACATCCCTGGTCTAAGACGTCACTCTCGCAATAAATTGGACTGCTGATAACGTGGAAATGATGGTTCGAATCAAGATCTGAGAGTATTTTTCCCCCCTAAATGATTTTTCACTCCCTTTCCTCACAGCCTTCCTCATCCCTAACACATTAACCTAATGAATATATAAACGTATAAGCCGAACGGGTAGTAAGACGCGGGGATAGAAATAAATCATTTAAAATCGTTGGGTTTTTTACACCTCATCTAAGCATTTGTTTTAGTTGTATGCGTATTCATTAATTAGGCTAATAGTATAGAAAAATAGGAAAATAGAGTTTTAAAATGAATTTACCTGCATTTGTGAGGAGAGAAAATGAAAATCAATTTAGGAAAAACTACCCTCAGTACAGCCAACTGGGATTCAAAACACGATATCACCATCATTATATTTCGGGTTATATGCGTATGTACTAATTACACTTATGTGTTAAGTGTACTCACATCTACGTGGAGGGAGTGGAAGAAAAATTTTATAGAAAAATGCCCTCATTGGACCCGTCGGGAACCTTAACCCCGATCTCCTCATCTGCATTCAATTCCTTTGCTAGAGCTATGCCTTAGAACAGGTTTCAGCAAATTGTCAATCTCGCGGTCTATTTTCAGTCGATCGCGTAAGAAAACTACATCATTATTAAAAGTGGATATTTTTACCTTCTTAACTCACAAATGTATCGAGTACTCTATAATAATATTTGAGTGAGACCAAAATAACCTTGAGCTGCAATAATCAGTAATTTCATAAGAAAATTAAACGGCCAATTATTAAAATATATTATATTTTTCTATTCAGGTGGGGGACATTGGCTTTTTTAGAAAAGATTAAATTTAACGAACAAAAACAATATTTAAGCCAATAGACAAGATGGAGTTTTGGGATATAATAAATAATGCTTATTGTGTACGCTGGAGGACAGAATTTGAAAGTTAAAACCCCTAGTAAACTTAGTAATAAAATTATTACTATTTGGTGTTCTATCTTACGACAGGTCGATTCCTTTTATTCAGTAACAATAATTGGTTCTGTCCTCTGCCTCCTCCTTTGGCTCCCAGAATTCCCTTCTTTCCTTCACGTCATCCAATATTTGGGTCCTAATAATAGATACAATTAGCATAAGTAGAGTGGGGAATCGAGGGATGATCGTGGAACCTTCAATAAGATCATAAGTCTATTGGGGCCTAAAAGGTTGCCAAACCTGCCTCAAAGTTAGACCATTCAACCAGCAAAGTGGGTTCGGGTCAAGTGGAACTACAACGATTGCCACAACACTCCTTGTACTTATTTTGAAGAAAAAAACACTTTTCCGCGTATTTATAGAAGTAAATCATTTTGACCCTAACACTAAAAAAACCCTGAGGTTCTATAACATGATATAAGCTGAAAAAATAACATATAAATGATAGTAAAAAAACGACAAAGTAAAGGACCAGTGACAGAAATACACAAGATAAAGACAATATATTTTTTTCTTCCAAGACAGATGAGATTGAGTCCATATCGGTCGTTACCTCTCTCTACGATTTGTCAGCGAGAAACAAGAGCGTAAAGATGATCTCAGCGATATCTTGGAATCGAGGGATGATCGTGGAACCTTTAATAAGATCATAAGTCTATTGGGGCCTAAAAGGTTGCCAAACCTGCCTCAAAGTTAGACCATTCAACCAGCAAAGTTGGTTCGGGTCAAGTGGAATTACAACGATTGCCACAACACTCCTTGTACTTATTTTGAAGAAAAAAAACACTTTTCCGCGTATTTATAGAAGTAAATCATTTTGACCCTAACTCTAAAAAACCCTGAGGTTCTATAACATGATATAAGCTGAAAAAATAACATATAAATGATAGTAAAAAAACGTCAAAGTAAAGGACCTGTGACAGAAATACACAAGATAAAGACAATATATTTTTTTCTTCCAAGACAGATGTTGATTGAGTCCATATCGGTCGTTACCTCTCTCTACGATTTGTCAGCGAGAAACAAGAGCGTAAAGATGATCTCAGCGATATCTTCTCCCTACCTCCATCCCTTCTTCGTCATATGCTTCTTTATCTTTCTCTCGATACCACACAAAACCTTATCCCATACATTCTTTCCTTTTTGCCAGTTTTTTATTATTATTTCGTTACTGTAAGGTTGGTAGACCTGGGCCAGGGTACATCATTAGTGTGGGCCTTGTGTTTGACTGTCGATATCTCGTGTTCCCCTTATATAGAGTGTAACCGTACCTGCTCACGTTTCAACTAAGGGGGGAGGGGTGTGTGTGTGTCAAGAGAGGGGTGGGTGGGTGTATGGGTGGCATCCACCTAAGGTGGGGTTGTTCCTTTACCCTCTTTTCCCTACCCTCAACCTTTTCGGTAAAATTGATAACGTTGGGTAAGAGATTCGATACAAAAAATGTCTAGAACGATGAGTTCTAATAATGTGTGATTTTTTTTCTCTCTCTTTCGTGTTTTCTTGTTAGTATCGACTTGGTTTCTTAAGAACTTTTTTTCTCCTTGTTGATATTTTTTTACCTTCTCTTGACACCTTGGAGAGAAAGTATTGTGATCGTCAAAAAATTTGAGCTCGATATTTTAATAACTGTGGACGTTTTCTGACCCCCTGAAACCTAAAAAAGTTGTTTACGCAATGACGTCTGTCTGTCTGTACCTCGGGATAGAGATGAAACTATTTTACCGATTGGGCTTAAATTTGGTATCTGGGGATCTAATAAGGTCCCCGATAGGGGTTTTGGAATTATATTTATAACCCTAAATTTAAGGGAAATATAATGAAGGATAAAAAGAGAAAAAAACTATTTTTCTAAATTCGCCCTAACGATTTTGATTAAATTTTATATCTAGACACCATTTATCATTATTTACAAAATAGCAATTCTCGTTTTCTCATGAAAATGATCTTGAGGATACTTTACATGAGGGAGATTTTCCAAATTTCCACATTCCACTACAACTATTTGAGATACGAACTAACTTGTAATTTTAAACTGTAGTATTATTAAAGATAGAAATCTTTTGCTTGAAATATATTTTTATGAAGCCAATAATTTCTTAGCTATAAGCACATATAAATACTTTTTAATTCAGGTCTTTAAAAATGAATTTGATTGTTATATTCCTTGGTGGACAAAAATGTTTCTCTTTTCTCAATATTTATGTAACAGTGTTCCTAGTTCCTAATGCAATGGAGTAAGTAACAGTGTATATTATTTAGTCTATGATCTTTGGTATATTGTTTCTACAACAATTTATAGACCTATTATTTCGTTTCAAAAGTCTTAAGATCTTTTAGTAGATGTATTTTTTAAGGTAAAAGCGAGAGAGAGTATGTGCGGTGCACCTTACCAACTATTTAGTTAATTGTTTGTCACGAATATGTTTTAGGGTTGAATTTTTCTGCTGAAACTTTTTCAAGGTGGCCGCATGGTCTAAAGCATCACTCTCGTGATAGACTAGACTGGCAATTACTGGCAGACCGGGGTTAACATCCTGGTTGGGGAGATTATATTTTAAGGGTAATTTATTGATGCGTTTTGTTTGTTTTTTAATTTGATTATTTAAAAATAGCTTTAGCTATTTGGTTCAAAATAGGTGTCTATTAAGTTTTCTTTACCTTTTAAATAATTAAAAATATTTGTTTTTCTAATAAAAATTATCGTATAGTAGCTATCTGATAACAGATATTTGTAAAATCTAATTATTTTTTAAAGTAATCTTCACGAATTTTTTCCAAATTGATAAAATATACTTTTCTTACATGATCATTAATAATATATGTTTATTTTTCTAAAATAAATTTATTTAGGGCATTTTAATATTACAAATAATAGAAAATTTAAAATATTTTGAAATTGACCTCGAAGATTGAGTTCAAAATGGGGGATAGTTTTTCAGGACAAATAGGAACAGGTTTTTAATTTTTTAATTAAAAATAATTTAAAGTAAGTTTAATTTTTTTTATTTGTTGAAAATATCAGAACAATTTGGTTTTATATTTTATATATATATATATATCTTAGGGGGCTGCTTATTTTACCCCCAAAAATATTTATTATTTTTTGAGTTGGCACCCTGCCATTCATAAGTAAATGATACCTTTTCTTAAATATAAGTTCTAGGGGTCGCTACCAGGCTTTGAAATTTGAGAAATTATTTTTTTAAAAAGCACAAATTAGTTCTATATGTATATATTTTTTGGATACATACTGTATAAAATGTATTTATTTTTGGTTATTGGTATGTTTAACAAATATATATGAATAAAATAACATGATCAAACATTGTTTAAAATAAACATTAATATTAGGATAACAAAGTAAATCTTCTCATTTCATGGCATTTATGTCTGGATTGTTTCACCAATAATAAGGTATTGTTTTTGTTGCTCATTTGTGTTATGTAGTTTGTTGTATTCCTCAATCATTGCTACTCCTCGTTCTGCAATATCGTTAACAACCTTAGTTGAGCGGGCAATTTCTCTACTTGTCTTACAATCCTCATCTTCTTCCCAAATTTATACATTCTTCCATAGAAACTCTTTTTATATAATGAACCATTTTAGAGGGTTGTAAAATAAAAAATATTCTATATGTTTCTTATTAACAAGATCTGGATCCATACATACTGTATATGTTTCAGTGGAGACTCCATTCCTTCTTTGTTCAAGGCGTCCAACATCTTCCACTTTGTCAAAGTTGAAACTTCTTTGTTAAATAAAAAGCTAACTCAACCAGCTCCTCTGATGGGTGGCCAATAAACTTCTTCATGGAGACTATTGACAACGCTTGTTTTACTTTTTTTTTAAGGAGCTACAGAGATTTTCTAGGCGCAAACATCTCCTAGGCTGTTTTTACTTTAAAAATGAAAATGTCACATAATTCCCTTCTCTTCTCTCTTCGTCAGCTTGAAATGATCTCTGAATAAATACATCTTAAATTAATAAATGGCTTTTTCCTACCATATTCCTAGAATGATGAAGTCCAGCAAGTGCTCTGTAAGATATCCCCTTTTCAGGGACACCTTCTAGGAGTATAATACTAAGGTACTTACTTGTAGTCATCTCGTGGTTGGAACTTTTCAAGTTGCTCCTAAGAAAATTAAATCATGTGGTGATAATATGTTTGACTTTATTTAGGGTAGAAGCTTCAGAAGCGACAGTTTTAAACTCAGTATATCCAATAGTTTTTCAGGCGTTTTAAAGTATTTTGAACAATAATATCTCTGGACCAGTTGAACTCCCAAGTGCATTAACAGCTATAACATCTAGCATGATCTCCATGATATGAAAACGACAGGTCAACCATATCATTTATTTGTCCATATTTTGTTCCAAAAGAATACATGCCCTGTTCCTTGTTCTAGTATTTACTTCTGCATTGTTGAAGCTCATATATTTTAATTTCAGAAACTTCTAAAGCTACCGACTCTTTTGTTGTAGAGACAGGCTTTGGAACAGTGAAAAGTTGATTAACCCTATTACCTGATACCACAGTTAGAAAGTGATGCCCGTTTTCATGTCTGGTTGTATCTTCTATATTTTTACATCCCAGTGAATAGTGACTTCTGGTGTAAATAATACTCTTCAAAGACTTCGCAATCTTCTGTCAACACATTTTACACTAACTATGGTTAAACAAATTATTAACATTGTATTGTGAAGTCGTCAATAAGACAGCTGCTTTTCTATCACTTAATTTTGAATCATAAAAACTAAAAGCCAAATAATCTTCAAAAAGTTTCTTCCTATCAAGTGTTTTCAGAGGTGATTCAGAGGTTGAGAGACCTTGATCAGCAAAAACACATTTATCAGATAAATCGATCTCCTCTTCACCAGAAGAAGAAGACAATGAAATTGGGAGTTCACTCATTGATTGATTTAATAATCTCCTTCTCTTTCTTGCGCCTGCATTCTCTCTACAAATCTTTCCAAGACGTTCTTTTTCTCGTTGATCAAGAATACATTTTCTGCCTTCCTGAATACGAATAGTTCTTAGAACATCAGTATGGACGTTATCAAAAAGATTTTCCAGTTTCTTCTTCCATTCTTCTCCTTGCTTTAACTCTGCTAAACGTTTAGCTTTACTTTATAAGTTTGTACCTTCACTTGCATGCACCTTAATGTTGTAACAAACACACAACAGAACTTAAACACAAGTCACTTGACTACTTAAACATAACATCATAGACTCGTTTACATATAAATAGAAACTCAAACCTACAAACTCAACAATTATATAGCTTGAGTGCGATGTTATGAGAGCGCGGCATGTAGCATTGAGTCAACAATACAAACAACCAATGCTGTATATAAAGGGAGGGAGGAAAGGGAATAAGAGGGCTTAAGGGAGTAGGGGTGGGACACGGAGTAGTCCTCGGTAGAGAAAATTATGGTGTGATAGTAGTAAACAATTCGTGGCTCAGGTTTTAAAAATATCTGTTAGATTGATCACCTCAAGATAAAATAACCAATTTTTACAAAACTTTGATATGTTGTAGCGACCTCTAAAATTCAATTAAATCTGATAAAATCTCAACTATACTCATTTTTCAACAAGGAGAATAAAATAGCAGGGTGCACCAATTATATTTTTAAAGTTGAATTTTAAACAGCACCCTAATATATATATATATATATAGTGTTTATTGTACTTATTTTAGTGAGGAAAACTTACTTAATGGTGGTTTACTTATTTTTGAATATCTTCTTCCAGTCTATGATACACAAAATGAGAAAAATTGTGCGATTGTGCAGTAGCATTTCTTTTTGTTAATTACCCATTCATGCCTGTTTGTTTTTTTCAGACATACACACATTACTTGTGTTTTCCATGTTCTCCCTATTTTACAGGTGACTGGAAAATCTACGTAGATGTATGCTACATGACCAGTAAACCGGATGAAAATCTTTATTTATTTAACGACGTCGCCTACCTGTGACATCATGGTAAGTCAAGATAGGATTTCCCTTTTCATGTATTTAAATTCTATTTGGCGAGTTTTAATGATAAAGCATTGAAACAAAAACCATAAATTATTTAAATTTTTCTAAAATGATTCATACATTATCACAAAATAATTTTTCTGTTATTTAACAAATATATTTTTAAATCTTCTACAACCCAGGATATTCGGTTTATTCAAGTAAATGTCCAGTAGTAATATTCCTGCCAGGATGTAGATTAAAAAAGTCCATTGAAGTATATGTCTAACTAGAATAGGAAACAAGGAAAATGTAATTTTGAAACGCAAATCAACGCTGTCCAGGGGCAAATAATAGAGTGTGTATACTTGTCAGAGGAAGAGGTGAAGTGTTATCATCAGATGGATATGATACTTTGTAGGGGTGAACTATTTATTTCCTTTCATTTCTTTAAATTTCTTACATTGGCGTCTAAGTGTGATAGTTCCTATTAAGTGCGTCAAGTTAAGATGCAGCCAAATTCGCAAAATAGCATTGAAACAGAAGGAAATGTCGTTAAGGCTCTAGTAATTATTGTTTAGGAAATATATGACAAGAAAAAACAAATATCCTGTTTTTGGAATTGAGTCAAAACGGTTGAGGTTCGTAAACTTCTTCTTTGCCTTACAAATCATTAAGTTTTACTCTTATAGTAAAATAAATGTACAAACCCTAATATACCTTGTTCAGTAATCGCATCGTTAAAAACTACTAGTCATAGGTGAATGCGATAAAAATAACATTTTAACAACCTTCCATCACACATTGCGACCATTTTTTAAAATCTCTTTCACATAAGATCAATATTTTCATTATCTATCAACCGTACCTGTCCTTCATTTTCTTTAAATTAATATCTTGCGTGGCAATTTAAAAAAAAGGTTGCAGCTGTTTCAAAAGAATTTGCTGATGACCCTGTAATTTTTTTTAGTAATGTAAGTAAATATTGTCTAAGAATACTGTCAAATGTCAGCAACAACAACATTTACCTCTAAAACAATAACAGTACATTCTAAACAACATCCACAATATGTTAAACTACTCAGTACCGAGTAACTATATTATCGCACGTAATAAAACTATTATTATTGCGACCCAATTGCTGTTGATTATTCGTGGACTAGACCGTTAAGGGGTAATAGACCCCGTCCTGCGGATTAAATACGACAGTCCTTTGTCTAGTGGGAAGCTCGGGTGCTTAGAAGCTTTGAAGCTCGATGTCGTTACGCTCTAGGTCTTAATGGCGGTGGCCAGACTTCATGTTTACTGACTTAGAGAATAGAGTCACTACCCAGTAGTAGAGTTAATTGTTACGTAGGAGCAGAGTACGAAAGCCAACTTGCCACGAACAAACCTTCCGGATATCGACCCAGGTCCTACTTACTCTAGTACGGTCTCACTTCTAACCTTGCTCTTATTTAAGATATGACTATTTTCGCAATTTTTAATACTTTTTTAAGATATTCTATCCAGTAGTTTTTTCAATAAAACCCTTAAAAAATAGTGTCGGTTCACTTTTCTCAATCACTCCTTACCCGTCGTCTAGTGAGATCATCCATACAAGAAGAACCTCCAAGGGGAGGCAAGTAGATTTGAGGATTAAGAATGGTTGCTTGATTCTGATGGACTGCCTGCACGAGAGTCGGTTATTAGGGACAAGAGGTCACTACGGTCGTTTCACATTGCCACAAGGGTCGATTATTGGGGGGGGGGGTAAGAGGTCACTACGGTCATTATACATTGCCACGAGAGTCGGTTATTGGGAAGAAGAGGTCTCTAAGGCATTATTCATCGCCACGAGGGTCGGTTATTGGAGAGAAGTGTTCACTATGGTCATTATACATTGCCACAAGGGTCGGTTATTGGAGAGAAGAGGTCACTACATGGTTATGCATTGTCACGAGGGTCGGTTATTGGAGAGAAGTGGTCACTACGGTCATTATACATTGCCACGAGGATCGGTTATTGGAGAGAAGAGGTCACTACGTCATTATGCATTGCCATGAGGTGTACCGTTCACCACCTCCAATTCTAACCGCTATAGGCCACAATAGCCACAATAGTCGGGAAGAGGGTGGGCGGAATCTTATAAGGAATTTAATAAGACAAAAATAGAAACATTTGAAAGTTTAAGAAAAACTGGAATTATTTATTCAAGTTAAAACAACAGAGGTAAATAAATAAATAATACATGGCCTCACAATGCAAACCAAAGTGTGTTGAAAAACACATGAATATGGCAGAGACCGCGCTTGCGCAGTACATTTGAGGATATTTTTCACAATATCCAAGTAATATTAGTCCTTGAAGAATACAATGTTTGAAACAAAAGAGTTATATAATTAATTATCTATTTATATGAATTAGTCTGGAAGAAGCCCATTAATAAATAAAAACCGTTAATATAATAATAAAAAGCTTAAAGAGCTCCTCTACTTGTTTAACAAAGCGACTGAATCACTTTTGGGCCTTCGGATTAAACAAACAGATTAAATCATTAAACTTTTGAAACCTTACTATATTAATAAAGAGCTTGAAATAAAAAGGTATAATGTATTTCCATTATTGGAATATCAAAGAGCTTAAATTCCTACTAAACAAATAGGATTAACCATTAACCCTTTGTAACCTTACTATTACAATAAGGAGTTTAAAGAGCTCCTCTAAACGGTTAACAAAGCGCCTGAATCTTCCTTGAGAATTACAAATATATCAATAAATTTTAAGATTAAATTTAATTTAAATATCAATTCTGATCAAATTAAAATACACTAAGATTTGACTTTCCGACATAACTCAAACTTCTGTGGGACGATTACTTCCACCACCTTAGAAGTAATCGAGAAGATTTCAACTTGTTAATATTTAACATTATGACAGAAAAACAAAGATATATTACATTAGAAAACTGGTAATTTCTCACTAAACGAATCGGTGTTGCTAAAGTTATAACTTATAAACCGATAAAAATAAATTACAATTATGATTTCTTCGAACAAAACACGTCTACAAAATTTTATCTATAAAATAAACATTATCAAATTTTAAAGTTTATTTTATTATTGGTAACCACAAGTGCAATAAAATTTATATTTAAACTGAATATTCTAAGCAAGAAAAAGTAAAAAAAAGTGGTTACCTACTAATAAGTCTAAATTTTACAAAGATACTAGCGCCCAAGAGGAAAAGGGAAACATTAAATGTTCCATACAACATTTTTACGTTTCAAAATAAGTATTCTAGTTATATATTACTGGCGCCTACACTGATATATTTTAATCACGTAGTTAACAAAGTGTTCAAACACCCACACCCGTTATAGGTCAATTATATTTTAATATTTAATAAAATATAAAGTGTTTATATTTTGACATCTTGGAGCGATTATGTCCAAGTAGAGACCAGGACCTATCATGGTTGTATAGGGATTAATATTCAACCATGTTAGCTGAGCACCAGTTTTATATAGGTCTAGTTGATTGATATAAGAAGAGGGTGGGGGGTGAATCTTTATATTAAAAGTATAACGCCACGTTGCGAACACGTGCTAGCAGCATGGTTCTCTTGTTAATAACCGTCATCATCTTAACACGTCACCTAGACACGTAGACCAGAACTCTGGTGAATTGGAAGTTAATATCGCGTGAGGTTCGTCTGTCGACTGGCTGGGCCAATCAGCATAGGCCTGGATCACCTCATACCGATGTGTCATTTTCCAAGGAGTGTCAGTTTTCTATTTGAATTATTTAATGTGCACCAGTCGTGCGATGGTTGTTGGCCGAGACTATAGGGTGAGTAAAGCACACATTTTAGATATTGTAAGGTGTTGTAAATGTTTGATATTGCAGGATATTTATATGTATTGCTTTTATTCGGTGCAGGTAGTATTATTGTAAATTAACTAACATTGCTAATGCTACAGAGGGTCGGTTACTGGAGAGAAGAGCGCGAATATTGGGGAGATATACTTATAATGTTTTTTTATGGTTTTCCAATCTCACTTAACACAACATTTTGGTTATTTAATGTACTCGTATTTAATGTGAGTACACTTCCTCTAAATTCAACCTTCCTCATCCCTACCACATTAATGAATGAAGTACATAAGCGTGTAACCCGAACGGGCAGTAAGACGCGGTGCGCGTGCAGAGATGCACACAAAGTAAAAGGTTTTCTTGCCGTTAAATGGAATCGCAATAGTCTATGTCAGATGTGGACGTTGAAAAGGTACTTCTCGGAACATCCTGTCTGGTGATGGATCATTACTCCTGGCTCTGAGGATGGAAGTTTGGCAACTCTGCCACCGGGGGAAGATCGATGTGGGGGTATCCTCTGTATTGACAAGGAAGATGGTTGAGGGCAATGTAGGGGGCGGAGGGAGAATCTCTCTCTCTCTCTATTCAGAGGTCCGGAGGAGACACCACTGTGTTTGCTCTCCCATTACTGGATGAGACCCTCCCGGAGGAACGGTTCTTTCCAGGAGGTGGACGCTCGAAAGGGAGCTTCCCGACGCCGGGAAGAAGGACACGTTATTTCCTGGACACGAGGAGGAAGACGCTTCAAGGTCTTTTGTTTTTTATCCTGCTTCAAGAATAAGTTTCTCTCTCTCGCTCTTTCTGAAGTGAGGCTGTTTTCATTTCCTCTTCGACAAGGACTAGAGCATTTGATGTTTATTTTCTCTGTGGTTCACACTGATGTCGATTACCTCCTTTCTCTCTCTATCTTTTCTCCCAAACCCTCTTCCCCCTATGTTCGACGACTACCCACGATGATTCAGTGGTGACACCTCAAACTCAGAACCCTATGATTATACATATGAGATAGGTTGAGAGTAGAATAGTATAATTCCAATATGTCAGCGTCCTTTCACATTGACTGGGATCACGTGGCCACCCCTCTCTCACTTCCTTCTCATCGCAGCGTGGTAATCCCTTCCGGTGGTATGTCCCGACTCCTAAGTGCAGATACTTGAGCTTTGTGTTTCACTCTTAACTTGCATTGGACGTACTGGAGTGTTTCCTCCTTCAGTTCTCACAGGACTCATCCACTCTCAACTTGTATCGAAGTGTCTCCTTCCCATCACCCTCCCTAAGATCTCATTGACTCTCAACTTGTATCGGACGTTTCTAGTGTCCACCTTACCCCCTCATTTCCCACAGGACTCATCCTCACTGTAGGAACAAAGGTGTGTGTCCACAACATCCTATTTATTTTAACCCCCAGTTTATAGAGAAAGAAAAAATAGTTTAATTGTCTCATTGAGAATGTTTTATTTCTTTATTTATCTTCCTACTTAGAGTTTTAAGGAGACCATGAGATGAGATTGTCGATGTTCTAAGGGTGACGCCTACTGAAGTGCCAATACGCGTTGTAAACGTCCAAACTTTGGCTCACGCCGAAACAGAGGTGAAAGGTATCAAAATGTTATTGTAGGATTATATACCCAAAGCTACATTTTATAATGTAAGAAATATATAATGAAAATGTTAGTTTCTCTCTTAAGGATGTTTCAAGCTAAATATTGAAGTTCTGAGATCAAAGTAAACTTTTAGAAACATGGGCTTAGCCTTCCTCTAACAAATAAAGTCATTTTTTAACAGGATCACATTAAAGCATTCTAAGATAGTTTATGATTATTTCAGTGGTTTTGAACAGTAGAACTCGCTACCTCCACGTTATTTCGTTGCTACAATCTTACTAGTAGTTCTGTGAGCAGTAGACCTCACTCCCTCCATGTTATTATAGTTATTACAGTCTTACTAGTAGTTCTGTGAGCAGTAGACCTCGCTCCCTCCATGTTATTATAGTTATTACAGTTCTTACTAGTAGTTCTGTGAGCAGTAGACCTCGCTCCCTCCATGTTATTATCGTTATTATAGTCTTACTAGTAGTTCTGTGATCAGTAGACCTCGCTTCCTCCATGTTATTATCGTTATTATAGTCTTACTAGTAGTTCTGTGAGCAGTAGACCTCGCTCCCTCCATGTTATTATAGTTATTACAGTCTTACTAGTAGTTATGTGAGCAGTAGACCTCGCTCCCTCCATGTTATTATCGTTATTATAGTCTTACTAGTAGTTATGTGAGCAGTAGACCTCGCTCCCTCCATGTTATTATCGTTATTATAGTCTTACTAGTAGTTCTGTGAGCAGTAGACCTCGCTCCCTCCATGTTATTATCGTTATTATAGTCTTACTAGTAGTTCTGTGAGCAGTAGACCTCGCTCCCTCCATGTTATTATCGTTATTACAGTCTTACTAGTAGTTCTGTGAGCAGTAGACCTCGCTCCCTCCATGTTATTATAGTTATTACAGTTTTACTAGTAGTTCTGTGAGCAGTAGACCTCACTCCCTCCATGTTATTATTGTTATTACAATCTTACTAGTAGTTTTGTGAACAGTAGACCTCACTCCTTCCATGTTCTTACCGTTACTATGGTCTTAACATTTCTCTTTTTTTATTGCAAGTTGATATTTTTCCCTGGTGATAAAAGTTTGACAAAGAACAAAGTAATAACTATATTAAATAGTACATTAGCAACGCACGTCACCTGGTTTATGAATCCAGTCTCTCAATATATGTCCAAATTTAAAATAATACGACCGATATATTTAATCGATAGCTAAGAACTTCAAATTAAAACCTCTTTTGGTGAACCATTTATTAAACGAGAAACAATTAGCAGCTGACGTTTTAAATGGATAACCAGATTGAATAAACATATGTTACTCAGTGAAGGTTCAAAGAATGCATCTGCCGAACTACTTTAAAATTGTTCCACAAATTTTACATTCATAGCAGGACAAATATACGAAGTTCCAAATAGTCAATTTAAAACACGACCTTACTACGCTTGATCAATATGCTTTAATTAGTGCATAAGTGTTCCAAGTAAAAAGATGTTTCTATACACCAATCTGTGTTAGATTAATCAATTAAGCCCTTATTGACAATATAAGTTAATTTACTTCCTTGAAAAGTGTTTAAGAAACAAGCAATATTGCTTCTAGCTGCATGATGTTAATGTTTTGACTTCCTTTATGAGACTATACTGTGGATATTTGAATAATGCTGCTATCATTTATAAAATTTACAATATTACAGAAAGTAAACTCATTATATAACATATTAATTAATTTATATAAGGATGTATTTATATATAATAAATTTAACCTTTTAATTTTATTTTTTTTGCCTCCTACAATCTGGAAGGAAAATCATCCATAGATTATAGTTTTATTTTAGAGTTGAATTTTTCTAAATAATTTATATTTATTTTTCAAATTATATTTGACACAATCATCCATACATACCTCACACAAACCCGAACAATTTCCTTTTCCAAATAAAAGAATATCTAGCTCACCCCATATCAACAACATAACTTATATATTTTGTGTGCATTTCGCAGAATTCAATTTGTCAGTGTAACGCTTATAAGGAAGGCTCAGGAAACTTGTAGAGTAAAGAAAATATAGACTACTTGTTTTTTGGAAGGAAGAGGCTTATAATTTAATGTTAAACCTACAGTTTTTTCAAAGAAAAAAATTGTAACAAAAGGAGCTTTATCTAAATGAATTTGGTTAACTTTGTCTAGTAATTGAAGTTGTTGGTGGATGGGGCCGGTGGCTGCGAAGAATCCCTAGGGATACTTGTATGGGATTTTCTCTCAATCCCAAGCCATTTTAGGAGAGGGGAAATGGGGGTGGCTGTGTGCGTTAAGATCTGTGCGTCTGTGCTAATTGCTTCGGGTGAAGGGTTGTGGCTGGGGGAAAGGGGGTAGATAAGGGGAAGGATGAAGGATGAAGAAGGCTTCAAGCTTCTAGAAGGAAACGCTACAAGGAAAAGAACTCACTCTTATTTCGAGCTGGCTGCATTCTCGCTCTTTCCCACTCTCGTGCACCCCATCCCTTTATTTTCCAGGTCCCCCCGCCACCCTTTTTAAAAAACAATCTTCAAGAATCATCGAAGGTGTATTCTCTGTTTTTCAATTTATGTTTCACTTATTTAAAAAAAAGTGGGTGGGGTCTTTTAGTTGTCTTGGGTTAGTTCACAGTTGTCATTTATCTGTTGCTACTTTCTATGATGGGGATGGGGAGGGAAGAGTGAAAAAAATCAACAAGAGGAAAATTATTTGCCGTGCGTTGGGGAAGTTATTTGAAATTCACAGAGCCGTACCTGTGAGCTTGTTTCATAATGTACAATTCATAAGAGAGTTCACTTGGATCTTACAAGAAATTAGAAAACCATGTTCCATAAAGCTACAAGTCAATTCTTGTAGCTAGAAGTGACATTTTACAAATTATTATTATCAGGTGTTCTGTCTTAAGACAGGTTCATTCCTCCAATGCGCCCTGTCCTCTGCCTCCTCCTTCAGCTTCCAGAACTTTCTTCTTTCATTCAAGTCATACCATATTTTAATCTTTCTTTCTAAGCTCCTCTTTTCATCAAATTACATTTTTTTTTACAAATAATTTCATAGTTTAGTTTCTTAAAGATACCCGTATCTTTCAGATCGGGCTACTAATGAAGACGTTATAAGAAGAGCCAATGAAAATAAAACCATCATGCAAGTGATTCTAAGAAGAAAGTCAACTGGGTGGTTCACATTGTGAGAAGAAAGTCAACTGGGTGGTTCACATTGTGAGAAGAAAGTCAACTGGGTGGTTCACATTGTGAGAAGAAAGTCAACTGGGTGGTTCACATTGTGAGAAGAAAGTCAACTGGGTGGTTCACATTGTGAGAAGAAAGTCAACTGGGTGGTTCACATTGTGAGAAGAAAGTCAACTGGGTGGTTCACATTGTGAGAAGAAAGTCAACTGGGTGGTTCACATTGTGAGAAGAAAGTCAACTGGGTGGTTCACATTGTGAGAAGAAAGTCAACTGGGTGGTTCACATTGTGAGAAGAAAGTCAACTGGGTGGTTCACATTGTGAGAAGAAAGTCAACTGGGTGGTTCACATTGTGAGAAGAAAGTCAACTGGGTGGTTCACATTGTGAGAAGAAAGTCAACTGGGTGGTTCACATTGTGAGAAGAAAGTCAACTGGGTGGTTCACATTGTGAGAAGAAAGTCAACTGGGTGGTTCACATTGTGAGAAGAAAGTCAACTGGGTGGTTCACATTGTGAGAAGAAAGTCAACTGGGTGGTTCACATTGTGAGAAGAAAGTCAACTGGGTGGTTCACATTGTGAGAAGAAAGTCAACTGGGTGGTTCACATTGTGAGAAGAAAGTCAACTGGGTGGTTCACATTGTGAGAAGAAAGTCAACTGGGTGGTTCACATTGTGAGAAGAAAGTCAACTGGGTGGTTCACATTGTGAGAAGAAAGTCAACTGGGTGGTTCACATTGTGAGAAGAAAGTCAACTGGGTGGTTCACATTGTGAGAAGAAAGTCAACTGGGTGGTTCACATTGTGAGAAGAAAGTCAACTGGGTGGTTCACATTGTGAGAAGAAAGTCAACTGGGTGGTTCACATTGTGAGAAGAAATGTTATATTGAATGACGTCATAGAAGTCCAGGGATAAAGGGAACCAGGAAGACCATGAATGGATTACCTCAAATAAGAAAATAAGATGACGCTTCAGCTGATGATTAGTATCTGCTGGAGGACTCAGTTTGGACAAGGTAAAGGACTTGTCTGAAGACAGAACACCTAATAATGTAATAATCTTACAACAACTTGTAAGGCTTGGTTTATTTTCATGCATAACGCATGCATAACCACTAATTGTGTGCAATAAGTTGAAAAAACGTTATTTCCAATGACACCGTTAATAATCGTCACACAGTCAATAGTGAACAACGCATAAAATTGTTTTAACTTTTAACGTTGTATGCGTTATGCATGGACTTAAGAATAGACGGGCCTTGTATCAGCCAATGAGAATACGAGGAGAAGCTCTAGTCTAGGGGTGTTCAACATTTTTATGCCCAGGGGCTAAAGTTTCTTTCTCTTGTTGGCCCGCTATACTATACCGACAATTTTAGGATTGAATACATATTAAAAATATTAAAATCAGCTCATTATCATACTCACACCAGGGATTAGGATTCTTCGTGAAGTACTTTCTCTGTAGCGAGATTTGTTTTGTCTACTAGAGTTGCATTTGATGGTTCAAAGTAGATTTGTATTAAAGCGCAATACCTTTCTTCACATAAAAAGCAAAAATTATTTATAAATAATCTAAAATATGTAAATAAAATAAGTATGTATTTTATTAGTTGATTATGAAACTGTACATATATATATTTATATTCATTTTTTCTTTTGAAATAATTGTGTATTTTTCATGAGCTCCGCCAAAAAAAAAAAAAAATACCTTGGGGTGCAAATGGCTCGCGGACCACAGGTTTAAGACCCCTGATCTAGCCAATTAAACGTCAGTATACACAGCAGACAAATATTTGCTTCTATATTCAAGGTTTTAAATGCTTTGTGGTAGCCTTACTTGTTTGTTATTAACGAATTATCTTCAGTTTAGAATCAATTACTAAGATTATGAATGAAAATAAAGAGGAGATATTGCATTTTTTATTCTGTTACTGAGATATAGGTCTACCATAAATTGTATTTAATTGTATAGGCAAAACTTTAATAATGTTAATTTCAAGT
This sequence comes from Timema californicum, assembly GCA_902141385.1. Lineage (NCBI taxonomy): Eukaryota > Metazoa > Arthropoda > Insecta > Phasmatodea > Timematidae > Timema > Timema californicum. The sequence continues at coordinate 55,123 of CABFOW010002275.1, read as the reverse complement.
TTCTAAAGATATGGTTTAATTAACGTGGTTTTTTTCTAGTTACCTTTTTATTCAAGTATTTTTAGAGACATTATCTAGTAGTGAAAAGAGGCTAGGACATTTTCTATGAATAAAATTACAAATTATTTTAGTAAGACTTCAAACATTACGTTTCATTGTAAATCTTCATTGTCTTTCTTATGAATCATGTACTGTACGCTATGCACTATTTACTGTGTTATTCATTAATATAAACCAAGCTTAATTTTTCTTAGCACCACGTCTTACTACCCGTTCGGAATATACGCTTATGAACTCATTACGCTCATGGTTTTAGGGATTAGGAAGGTTGTATTTATAGGAAGTGTACCCGCATTTTCGTGGATAGAGAATGGACATCCATTTAGGAGAAACCACCCTCAGTACATCCGACCGAGATTCAAACCCTTATCTCCCCGTGATCAGCAGTCTAGTCTACTGTACGAGTAGCGCGTTAGACTTTGCGGTCACTGAAGCAGATTTAAAGAGTTTTAATTGAACTGATGTATAACACGTATGTACTGTAACTATTTCAAGTTACAAGTAAGTGCATTTTGTTGACTACAACGTGTAAATAGTAAGAAATATAGTTTCTTACAGTTCTCGTTTAGCTTTGCATTGGTTATCAATATTTTATTTGACTTAATTTGACTACCCACTCTTACCCTTGTTTTTTGAAACTTGTATTGGGACTATCCTGAACTTCGGACTACCGGAGTTGGGTATGATGTGGTTTTACTGTATTAATAATAATTAAAACAAAAACATAAAAATAATCCAAGACATGTCGGTCTGGACAGAGTTCGTCTTCTTGTGGTCGAACACTCCACCCTCCATCTATCTACCTCCACCCTCCACGACATTCCAGACGCTGTTATTCCCCTGAGGATGCAGAAAGCATACGCCCTGGGCTCACGTGCTCTTTCTGATAAATGTGGAGAGGGGGGAGGGGGGGGCAGCAGCAAGAAGGCCCCAGGAGCTTGGAGGAAAGCGACACACTCCGGGTTTTGCATGTTTATATTTTATGCATTTTAGAGTAAGTTATTATGACGGGAGCGACGGATAAGAAAAGGAGGAGAAGGAGGAAAGAAGAAGAAATATGAATGAATTTGTCTATTTCTTGAAGTTTTTGTTGTTGTTGTATGTTATTCGGTTTCCTGTTTCTCGAAGGAAGCTGCAAAGAACTAAACTCCGGAGCTATTGCTGATACAGAGTTTTTTCCTTATGCTTGGATTTATTGGAGTGATAGATCTTCAATTTTATAGAATACGTTCCTATTTTTTTTAAAGTTTTATATTTAAAAATAAAAGTTGATTTAATAAAAAAAACAAATCTTTTGTATTCTCTCTCCACATCTCCACGGCGAGATGTCGTTATGTGTTATTTATAAACTGTGGATATTCTTTCTCATTTCTACTAAATACAGGAGTCTGCTTCCAAACTCTTTAGACTACCCGTTGAATCTGTTCCACAAAAAACATCAAGGTCAGACAGTGAATCAGTTAGTTGCCTGGCTCAAACATCACCACACGAAATAGATACACGATGTAATTTATTTGAACGACGTCGACTGCTTGGTGAATTAGAAATTATTTTTATGAAGCGGGTTGCATCTTTACTTGGCTCAACTATGCACGTTAAGTACTTTCACAATTAGAATCGACATCTACGAATTAGAGAGGAAAGAAATTGAGCGGTTCATCCCTCGACGTTCTTTTGTTTATCTGCTGTTAGCACTTCCCCTCTTCCGTTATCGAGTATATACATGTTATCGATTACTTGCACCTAGACATAATTGAATCACACTCCAAAATTACTTTTTTTGTTTTGTTTCTATTATTATTATTATTATTATTATTATTATTATTATTATTAGCACCGCGTCTTACTACCCGTTCGGGTTATACGCACTTACGCTAATGTGTAATGGTAGGGTGATTGTGAGATGAAATGAAGGACCTACAGTTTAACGTGGAATCCGAACCACGGTGGAGGCCTGGCATTCCCCACATTCTTTGTTTCTATTCTAGAGAAATATTTGCTTACTCGGACTTTTTTAATGTTCATCCTGGAATTTGTGAGTAAACCAAATAACTTGAGCTGTAGATGATAAAAAATAAAGTTTGTATAGAAATTACTTCAATAGTTTTTTTTAAATGTGACAAATTAAGAGGGTTATTAGTATTATTAAAAAATGTACAGTTTTTGTTTCAATGTTATATCTTTAAAACTTGACGAATAAAACGTATTTATATACTTACATGGAAAATCTTAGCTCGACTTATCGTCACGTCAAAGGTTGGCAACTTCCTTAGCATAGTTTATAATAATACATCATCAATCCTGCAATTAGTGGGGTGCAGCTCTCCAATTTTTGTCCATCCTGAACCAATTTTTACATCTTTGTACCCCCTCCTGCCAACATATTTCTCTATCTGATTCATTTATTCCTGTCTTGATCTCCCACTCTTGAATTTTTCCCTTCTACGTCTCCTTTTATAATTTTCATCGTCAAACAATCATGCATCAAGTACAAAACCACTAATTAACATAAAAAATTATCTCGTGTCTATCTCTAATGCGAAAACTACTATATCAATTGTGTTGAAATTTTGGATGGATGAATCCCCGACTTCCAGATAAACTATAGGCTAATTAAAACATATGTTGACCATTTTGTTTCAAAATGGTGTCTACAAAACATTTTCCCTGGTTTCACGCAAACACCACTACACCGATTGGGCTGAAATTCCACAAGAACATAGCTAGGACCTCCAGTGCGCGACTAATTAGTCCGTTTTAAGTCGAGAACTTATTTTATATATATATTTGGGGCGTGGTTCTAAAGATCCTGGACTTTTGAGTGTCGCTTAGCACGTTTTTCTACCGACCTAATCTTCCGACGCATGTGAAAGGGGGTTGGTGACGGGGGTGGAAGAAGGTGAGTAAGAGAGGGTGGATAAGCATGAAAGAGATAGATGGGATCAAATATAAAGATTTGACTTCACCAGCCCCTGAGTCAACTTTACTCTGCCACATTTCGCGGAGTGGAAAACAAACAGAATATAAGGTAGACATAAAAAAAAAAGAATACGGTAGTCTCTTGCATTAATTATTCACCCGATGAGGTAATAAGGTTTTAGGAACCGGGTGGAGGTAGATGCTACGTTCGTCGCTTATATCGCATCACTCAAAAAGTGAAAAAAACAAGATAGAGTATTTCACTTTTAAAAGTTTTCTGTGCTTTCATTGAATAAATGGAGAAATGTAGAGCTATTTTATTATATTTTCTTTAGTTCTTTATTTGAAAATATTTATTGTATCTGCGCTAAGAGACGTAAAATAAAGAAAAAAATCGTTTCAGAATATCTTCAACTTTTTTTCTGAATTTTTTTTTCCAGCTATTTAAATGTAACAAATGCAATAGAACCAGCCAAATATATTTTCAAACAATCATTGTTATTAGAATCAACTCACACCAACAAGAAACAACAAATGACGTAGTAACCTACTTGGTGAATTCAAAGCTACTTTGCAAAACGGGTTGCATCTTAACTTGACTCACCTAAGCATTCTAAGCACTCTCACATTTAGACACCAACGTACGAAATTGAAAAAGAGGGAAGAAAATGAGCAGTTCACCCTCCGAGGTCTTTTTGTTTATCTGCTGTTAAAACTTCCCCTCTTTCGCTGACGATTATACTCACTCAGAGGTACAAGAACTTTTTTGTCTGTAGGAGGTAGGCAAAATTACGTTATTTCTAGGTTAAGGGAACCAAAATGGTGTTATGTCTAAGAATATCTGGATTGAGTAAACACACTGGGGGAGTTGGGGTAAATTATTATTAGTAGTAATTAGAGGCCCGTCGACAAAGTCGGGGTAAAGGACGTGATTTCAAGGTTAAGCTAGGTTGAGTAAAAATCGCATTGGAGGGAGAGCAACGAACAGTACATATCAACAACGATAAAAAAAAGTAAAATTATTAAAAACGAAGAAAATCAATCACACCAGTGTCTATAACTATAAACAATTTACGTGGCCTCATAGCACAGCCTACACAAGTCACAGATCACGCCAATGCTTTTGTCTAGTATGAGCACCGTGCATGAACTATTGGTGACGCATCTATCGGTCATGCGGAGAACTAAAGTAATTGGTTTAAACTTATTAGTGTAAGTCGCTCGCCAAGCAGTTTATTCATAAATCCTAAGAATTTGACCAAGATTATTTTTACTTTGCTTTTTTATTGCTTATTTTAACTTTTATTTAACTTAAGCAATAATTTTAATATACTGTATATTGATATTGTGATATGTTACATGAAAAAAAAAAATCTAAAATGTGAATTAAAAAAAGTATGAATTTAATCAGTCTTGTTCAATGCAACTGGTCGTGAGAATTATAAGTGAAGTGTTGAACCATTTTCCAAAAATATAACTATAGATCCCCCTTCAGTCCCGGGCGCCTCCTATATACACACTCTATTTTTTTGCATTACATTACCTTTTTTGCTTCCTATTCTATATAGATATTCGCTTCCAAGGACTCTTTTAATCTACATCCTGGCAGGAAGATTCTTACCGGATATTTCCATGAATAAAACAAATTATTATCGATTGAAAAAAAAGTTTACGAAAAAACTACTTAAAAATGATGATGTAAGACTTAAATAAGAATGTATGATTTACTGCTCCGATGTTATATCTTTAAGCCCTCCAAATGAAACCAAAATACATAAACATGAGAAATTCTATCTTGATTTGCTTTGATGTCACAGCTAGACAAAGTCGTTGAGGTGGGGATGTAGGAAAAGCGAGAAAAGGTGGGTGTTTTTGGTCAAAATAAATATAATATTTCTCCAGTAGAAACTTAAATTTTAATTTTCTTGAACATATGCCATGAGCATAGCGGCATTAGATGACAAACATTTTAAATGAATAGAGAAAGTTGTCATGAATTCTAGGACATCCTTGTTAGATATTCAACAACTGTTGATATAACCCTGTGAAGAAAATCAAACTATATGTTTGTACTGGAGAAATATTAGATTTATTTTGGACAACAAATGTTTTGCTATAAAAACTGGAAAAACACTGGCCTTTTATTGCGTCCCCTATATCCCTCCTCCCCCTTAGGTTTGAACGTCGCCGGGCCATTGAACGGGTCGTGTCCAGGGATATGTGGAACCAAGTTCCTTTTTCTCTTGATGGTCTCATGTCGCTGTGTAAGGTCGGTATCTTGAAGTCATATTGGTCAGTTGAATGGGGCACAGAGGTGTGCCACGATCAACACGTGCTCTGCCCTGAGCCCCGCCCAACTCAACCACTAGCGATTTGACTTCGTCGGTTTTCTTTCCTTCACTGGTGCACTTTTTCTCTTTGTCTTGAAACTTGGATGGGGTTTGTTTGGAAAAGATGGTTCGCTATATTTGTTTATTAGGAATACTGATTCTATCAATATATGAAGACTTACTGACTTAATTCTATAACAGACACAACACCCAGTTCTCTGACCTTCATTTCATCGCTGTAAAGAAGCCTCAATATCAACTAAGATAGATTTGTTTAGATTATTATTATTATTATTATTATTATTATTATTATTATTATTAGCACCGCGTCTTACTACCCGTTCGGGTTATACTCACTTACGCTAATGTGAAATGGTAGGGTGATTGTGAGATGAAATGAAGGACCTACAGTTTAACGTGGAATCTGAACCACGGTGGAGGCCTGGCATTCCTCACATTCACAAGATGTCTTGTCAGAGGTGAAGGAAGGGTTTGGTAATCAGATAAATCTTTGGCGGGAACGAGGATTGAACCCCGGCCGCCAGCACAGAAGTCTGACACCTTACCCCTAGACCGCCAGGTCACCATTTGTTTAGACAATCTGGGAATTGAACCTGTTACTCTTAGAACAGTAAGGGATTAGTTCAAGTGTTGGACTAAAATACTTATATTTTGCGCCACGTCTTACTCATTGTTCGAGCGAGATATACGCTTATGTACTAATTACGCTAATGGACTAGGAATTGGGAAGGTTGAATATGGAGGGAGTGGATCTACATTTGCGTGGAGGTAGAGTGGAAAATCATTTAGGAAAAACTACTCCCAGTTCACCCGAGCGAGATTCGAACCTCGATCTCCCCATCCTCGGCAGTCTATCTCAACACGAAACTAGCGCGTAAGCTAACCACGCCACCTAGGCGGGCTTGGACTAAAAAAATTGATAAAGTTTTCTAAACACAAAACTATACTAACATACTCAACCTAGAATAAAAATAATTCAATTAAAATAAAAGTATATTAAAAACAATTGAAGTCTTAAAAGTATAATAAACTTTCTCGAATATTTTTTTTCCATTTCATTTTAATAGCCTTTTGGTCTACACGTAAAAATTAGTTATATTAGTTGGATATGGATGAGAAAGGTTGCATTTTAGAATAAATGTACTCGAATTTACATCCACGCAAAATATGAGTACACTTCCTCTAAATTCCACCTTCCTTATCATTAGCACATTTAGTAGGTCCACATACACGTATAGCCTGAGCGGGTAGAATAACATGGTGCTAAAAATAAAACTTTATATTAATATTTCTGTACGCGAGCTATTAAGTTTAAGCACAATAAAAAAAACACATTTTTAATTTAATCTAACTCCCTGGAAATATAAATTGAGATAAATTCAACTAAGCGCTCATTATCATTCCCTTGTAACAAAAGCTGGTACTCAGCAGAGACGCTGAAGTGCACCCCGACCATAATCGCGCACTTACAGTGTTGGAGTGGCACTAAACGTATGTTACAGCGCATTAAGGCAAGGAGGCAACCCCCTTCCAAAGCTGATGTGAGCGGTTTTCCTTCTGCTCATTAAGCGTAATGCAAACCGTTATTAAGCTAATATACTACGCTAATGAACTAATGACGTTGGTTGTGATGATGGGTGCGCACGTTGATGGTAAGGGAGAGGGGGGAGGGTAAAATTATGTTCGAAATCTGCCCTCCTTGTACTCGCACAGGTGAACGGTTTTATTCGATTAACTCTCGAATACACGTGTGTGATGGGTACAATCACACTCGGGACTGATAAAAATGGGCCTTTCTATTACACACAAGCAATTCTTTTTCATAACCAACAAACCAACTGTGTTTTATTTTAAAAAACAGTTTGAGCTTACGTTGTTTTTTTTCTCTGGAACCTAGCTCGTATGCCACAGTCTAGTTTTATCTTTTAGCAGAGCGTGCTACCACCCATTTGGGTTAAACCCTTCTGTACTATTTACGCTAATGGGTTAGGGGTGAGGAAGGTTGAATTTAGAGAAAGTGTATCAGCGTTTTCGTAGATATTGTGGGGAAACCATTTAATAAAAGCACCCTCAGTGCAACTGACCGGGATCGAACCACGATCTCCCTGTCACCGGTCTTATATATTGCGAGAGTACCGGTAGCACCTTACACCAATATTCTAGTTTATTTATTTAAGGTATTTAACGAGTACTTTCTGAACGGGTTGATTATATCAGCACACATGAATTTCTATGAGTGAGAGCGAAAGAGCCTACCAATTTTGACGGAAAAGGTATTTTAATATAAATTCAAAGTTTTTTTTACATGCCACAATTGACATGGGACCAAAGCCTTTACTTCCCTTCTAAAGGAAGTCGGGCTATGGATTTTCATCGCTCAAGAAAAATCCGTCATCCCCAGCTGGGTTTGAAACCATGCAAATCGGTTCCTGAGGCGAGTACTTTACCCAAATACCACCAAAGTCAGCGATGTTCTTATTACTGTGGATTCTGAACCACTCACATATTTCCTCCCCCCTCCCCCCCCTTGCATCCATCATTGTATTCACTCACATGACTCTGTATGTATATATATAAATAAAGTGTTTGTGTGATGATAAGTCAAATTTTGAGGGATAATGGAGGAGGACAATAGAAGCAAAATGAGACAAGGAATGGTGTCCCGGAAATGTTTCAGTCAAAAGCTATAGGTGAAAATTGCGGGGAAGTGGAATGGAAACACCCTGAACAAGACTGGCGGCGTGGCCAGCACGTTCACCAAATATCACTCCGATTGATTTTTTTCCTGTGGAGTCATCTTAAACGTCTTGTCTACGAGACACCGCTACTTGATGAAGAAGACCTGCTGGCACAAATCCTTGTTGGCTGTGATGTCACCATAGGGTCCCGAGTGGATGTGACAGAACCTCCTGCGACGCTGTCATGCCTGCATCGATGCCTTGGGACGTCATTTCGAACATCTCCTTTAAAATATGTTCATCTTATCCTAGTATGGACATTGTCATCGTCGGTGCTAAGTGATGTGTTAGTTAACACCTGTACAGGATATTTCCAATCTGCTTCTCGGCGTTTTCCACCTATACCTTTTGACTGGAACATTTCCGGGCCTCTATTCCCTGTCTCATTTTGCTTCTATTGTCCTCCTCCATTCTCCCCTAAAGTTTGACTTATCATCACGAAAACACCCTATATATAGGGTGGGGGTAGGTAATTGACAGCTAACAGAAGGTTATTTATTGCAGACATTGGCTGAAAGTCACTAGTGTCAACTTATTCACAAATAACTTTTATTTCCTTACTAATACTAAAATATATTATCAATAAAAAAGTGCTACCAGCTTCGATGGCCACGTGGTCTAAGACGCTACTCTCGCAGTAAACTAGACTGTCGATGACGGGGAGTTCAAGGTTCGAATATTGGTCAGGTTTACAGAGAATGACTTTTCCCCGAGAGAGTTTTCTACCCTCCCTCCTTGCAAATGTGGGTACATTTCCTAAAAATATAACCTCCCTAATCCTTAAAAAATAAGCGTAATTAGTACATAAGCGTATAACCCAAACGGGAAGTAAGATAAGGTGCTAAAATATAAAAGGGTTATCAAAAGATTCAAACAAATCTTCTAGCAGCCAATATTTGTAATAAAGCACCTTCTGCCAGCTTTCACCTACACTTCAATTGTAGATGAGATATATAGATAAATATACTCTTCAGTGAGAGTTTACCGACAATATTAATACTACTACTATTACTACTAGATTACAACCCATATAGATGATTGCGTTTTGTAAAGCGTTACTCTCTCGCAATAGACTGGGACTGCTTATGACGAAGAGATCGAGGTTCGAACGAATGTTGGGTATACTGAGGGAAATTTTCCCCCTTAAGATATGTACTTCTTGCTCCACGCAAGTTCCAGCGCAATTCCTCTGAATTAAACCTTCCTCGGCCATAAAAGGACCCACAAACTATCAAGCACGGTGCTTGCTCAAACAATTTGAGCGTCTGTGGTAAGTAATTGATTTTTTTTCCCTTGAGCTCGACAGATGTAAAAACTTGTTTCAATTTCTGTCTTCAAGCAAAAGTTTACACACGCGTGCTTGAAAGTGTATGGTTGTGCTTGTCAATCAGGTCAGTGGCGTGCTGGCAAACATGGCGAGTGTGTGCGTCTCAGAAAGAAAAGATTCATGGAGTATACGCTTGACGTTTTAAAGCACTACTGGGGATTTAATTAGGCCTACCGTACACGTAGTGTGCAGAATTTATACAAGGATGCTTGTCAAGCATGCTTGACAGTCTATGGGTTTCTTAACACGCTTAGTATAATTCATAGATATGCATTTACATGAATATGTAGTAAGACGCGGTGCTATAAACAACCTAGACATAGGTGTCAATAAAGTTCCTTCCTTTATAAAATATATGCCAAGTAGTTTCCCCCTACCCCTCCAATCATGTAGTCTTGTCGATGACGTCATAGTGGAGTCCCTCAGTCTGCCGGTCTGCGCGGTCGCTGAAACTTGTCAGCTACGTGTATTCTCAAGCAATAACATCGTTGCATGTGTGTTAATTCCCCAAGAATACGCGTGGCCAACCAAGTTATATCTGTCTCTCTCTCTTGCTCTCTTCCGCTTGCAGTTGGCTCTTCTGCTTTTTTGACAGGTCCTCCATCTGATGTTCCTCTTCCGCCGTCACCAACTGGTGAGTAACGACATCCCCCAGTCTGCAGGGCTCCTCTGGCGGTGTAAAGTTGAACCAAGCGTTGTCATTGTCGGTGCGCGTGTCGTGTAGTGTTAACCAGGGTAATCAAAGCTGGTTTAAACTGTACCTGTGACATATTCTCTCCCATTATGTCCTTATTTGACCAGCCATATATAGCAGTGCCGTGTCGTGTAGTGTTAACCAGGGTAATCAAAGCGGGTTTAAACTGTACCTGTGACATATTCTATCCCATTATGTCCTTATTTTACCAGCCATATATAGCAGTGCCGTGTCGTGTAGTGTTAACCAGGGTAAGCAAAGCGGGTTTAAACTGTACCTGTGACATATTCTATCCCATTATGTCCTTATTTTACCAGCCATATATAGCAGTGCCGTGTCGTGTAGTGTTAACCAGGGTAAGCAAAGCTGGTTTAAACTGTACCTGTGATATGCTTTGTGTGTGTCCCCATTATAACAGTAGCACTTATTGTTCTACTGAGTGATGAGAACAATTCAAAGATACAATTTTAGATTAAACTACTTTTCCTATCACACTCCACGATACCACGCTGCCCAATGTTTTTGGATTGAATTGTCAATTCTATAATTAAACATAGTTGGCGGAATTAAGGTGGGGATGCATGACGCGAGAAAATGTCAGTGTTTTGTAGTTTTTATACCAAAACTTTTTTTGGTCAAAACAAATCATATATTGCTTCAGTACAATCTCTTCACATGTTGATATACACAGTCGTTGAATATCTTTCAAGGGTGTCCTAGAATTTCACGAAAACTTTTTCTCTTTATTTAAAAGTTTGTCATCTAATGCTGCTATTTTCATAACAGATATTTAACAACTGTTGATCTCACCATGTGAAGAAAATTAAATCCTATATTTGTATGAAAGCAATATTTTATTTACTTTGATCGAAAAAAGTTTTTCTAAAAAAAAAACACTTCCAATGTTTGCGTTCCCTGTACCCCC
>CABFOW010002275.1:20962-38571 GCA_902141385.1 Timema californicum | reverse complement strand
TATATATATATATATATATATATATATATATATATATATATATAATATTTTCCTCGCCTTTAATACCAGTCTAGGATATTCACATTTTAACTACGCCAATCAGGTAGGTATGAGGAAAGTTGTGTTATTATGAAACATACCCACGTTTTTCTTGGTGGGATATTGAGAAAACATTTTAGGGGGGGAGGGGCACTAAGTTAACCCAGTCAAGGCTCGAACCCCCAACTCACCGTCACAGATAAACCAAAGTGTATGAGTCTTATATTTAGTCCTCGTGATCCTCGACGTGGCTTTATTATTATTATTATTATTATTATTATTATTATTATTATTTTCAGTAATGGCCTATCATTAGTCTCACGGCTGTTGGCCAACACTATAATAAAAAAAATTGAAATTGAATTGAAATTATTATTACTACTACTACTATCACGCTCCACGCCAAGGTGAGCCACAGAAAAAATATTCGGTCTCATCTAATCCATTATTTTTGGCCGCTCATGTGAATGTTGGGGTTTGAATCCCGGATGGGTATAGTGGAGATAGATTTTTTTATCACTGTGTCTTACTAACTGTTTCGGTTGTATGCAAATTTAATAATTAAGCTAATGTGTTAGGGACGTTTAAGGTTGAATTTAGCGGAAGTGTACCCGCATTCGCTAGGAGAGATATAGTAGAAAAATATTTAGTCAAGACCCTCAGTACACACAACCGGGACTCTAACCCCGATTTCTCTGTCTGGTCTATAGTGAGCGTGATTCCTCCATGTTCTTCTCCTTTCATGACCAACAGAATAGTGTGACGAATAACTTGGATGGGTAGTAAGACATGTAGACAAACAAAATACTTCCCTAAAGAGAGAAGGTAGAAAACTACAACGTGAAATATCACCTCGGCCTTCTTGGTTCAGTCAGACGTGTTGACCGCGTCTCCAGAAAGTTGTTGTTATTTGCTGCGGTGAGCCACTCAGCCTCTCCTCCCACCGAGTGCTGGCGTGGTCAAATGGGGCTCCACTCGGTGTGCTATAGTATGTAAACCAATTAAGTTAAGCCAGTAATTACGCGAAAGTAATGAAGATGGAGGAGGGCGCGGACGGCAGGAAGTTCATCGGTCCGTTTCCTGCCCGACTTGGTAATGCTGGAGGCATTCCTTGAGGTTTCCGTCTGCTTCCTTTCGTTCTCTCTCTCTCTCTCTCTCTCTCTCACACACACACACACACACCGGAATAAAGGGGTGTGTCGACAACGAGGAACATACTTAGAATCGACTCCAAGGATTCACACAGTCCAATCTTCATAAGAAGAACCTTATCTGGCAAATAGAAAAAGTTATTTTATTTGTTTGAGGTATTTAACGTGTACTTTCTGAACCGTCTAGTTATATCAGCCACACGAGAATTTCTATGAATGAGAGCGAAAGGTCCTACCCATTTTTTCGGGAAAGGGATTTTCACATACCTTCCAGAGTTCTCTTACAAGCCACATTCGACACGAGGCTGGTGGCTTTACTTACCCTCCAAAGAAAGTTGTGCTACGGTTTTCATCGCTCAATAAGAATCTGTCGACCCTGTCTGGGTTTGAATCCACCAACATCGAGTCTTGAGGCGAGAACTTTACCCCAAGACCACCAAGGTCGGCCTAGAAAATTTAAAAGATCTACTTTCACGTGTTCATACGTCAAACCATATGATCTGCAGCTGTCACTTTGGATAAATAACATCAATTACCATAAAATAACAATAATAATATTTTAAAATGTATCAATGTTGACCGTAACATTTTATTTTACAAAACACACTTTTTATTAAAACTAAACTTTAGAGATGAACATTAGCGGTAAAATGCCAGGTCTCCACCGTGGTTCGGATTCCACGTTAAACTGTAGGTCCTTCATTTCATCTCACAATCACTCTACCATTACACATTAGCATAAGTGCGTACAACCCGAACGGGTAGTAAGACGCGGTGCTAATAATAATAATAATAATAATATTAGCGGTAAAAAAAAGTTCAGGTAAGGTATATTATTATTTGTGGTATTTAATGTACACTTTTTGAACCAACTAATTTTATCATCACGTGACTTACTAACTTAAATCTAGAGCAGACACAACATCCAGATCCCGTGCGTTAATTCATCACTGCTAAAGGGGAAACCCACATTTCACAAATGATTTTTTTTTTTTGCCATATCTGGAATCGTACCCGGAACCCTTAGCTTTGCGGGTAGACATGATACCGACTGAACTGCGGTGTAGGACCTTCTGACTTTGATTGTAATATTGAGGTACAGTAGGATCCCCGTACCATTGATTCAGTATCCACAGTTTACCGCTGCTCAATTTAAATTGATTTTGATTAAAATTAGTTTATAAGTCACAATACCTACACCATCACCCCACTTCATCTTCTCATCGTGGGCATTGTTCTATCATATCACCATCATCATCAGTGATCGTCGCAACAAGACGGATGGAGAATAGTAAGTACATATTGTCGTTATGTACTATATTCACTGTTGGTAATGTCTTACTGTGAGTAGTTTATCAATTAAACTTTACCGTATTTATGTATGTTCCATGAATATCACGTTAGCTAATAGTTTGGTATTATCCGTGGTTTCACGTAACCGTAGTAAATCTAGGAACGTATTACCCGCGGATATGGGGGCCCTATGGTGTTACCATATCCACTTTACAGCAGACTCAATGTTAGTGACACGTTCAACCTCCGAGCGCTATAGTCGATACGTGAATATGAGAAGAGAACTGTAATCTCTGTTATTGTTTCATTTGATAATGTTTCTGGTTGTTAACGCCCTCGGGAGAAATTAAACTGAAGTGGGAAACCTTAAAACGTGGAACACATAGTTTTCATTCGTTCTATTTAAATAGTTGTAAAATTTCTCCATATCTTATTTCTATAAATATTTATCAACTCTTGTTTTTCTTTATAAGAGAGCCAAGGGCGTAGAAGGGGGAGATTGCGGGGAGGGGGGTGTCCGAACCCTGGAATTTGATGGACCCCGCTCTTCTCCCCACTAAGGGGGAGGGGGTTAATAGACGCCTATACAATCTGGGATTGGCTCAAGTTATAGTGAATATCTTTTTTAGCGGACTCACCTTATACAACTTAGCTTTCAACGTCCTTGAAGCGAACTACAGACACGTCAGCTCCTGTCTTTTCTTATGAGGGAGGTGGAAGTATCCAATAACCCTATGCTTGTGTACAAATAAAAACCATAACATTGCTAAAGTTTTAGGTGTCAATCGCGTCTTCTCAGGTAAGCCAATGACTAGTAAGTGGGAGTTCAAACCCCGGCTGGTTAGACTAATTTTTTTGTTTTACAAATGGTTTTTCATTTAAAATCTACCTTCTTCATTCCTAGCCCATTTTCTCCCCTCCCACATAGCGTCAGCCTACCAGCAGGCTATACCGTCCAAACGGCCGCCGTATGTTGGCGAAGAAATTGCACGGATATAGGGTGTCGTGTGGTTGGCACAATGGACCCTTTGGCCATTAATCTCAGTTTTCTAAACCAGAGCTGCTACTTATTTATTCAAGCAGTTCCTCATTGGTCCTTATGAGGCTGAGTTGATCTCGTTCCAGACCCACTGTTTCACAGAACAATCTGGAAGCACCGGGGTTGAACCCTGGACCTCTTGGTCTGTAGCCAGGAACTCTGACCACCATACCACAGAGGTGGTCTTTTTAACCTATTAGGGTAGTCAAAATATGGATAACCCGTACGGGCATTAAGATATGATGTACAAAAATATATAGCTGTGTTTTATCATCATAACTTTATTATTATTATTATTATTATTATTATTATTATTATTATTATTATTATTATTAGGTGTGTGGAGTCCCCCTTTTAATATGCGGAGTGAAATCCAAGCTAAGCTTGAAATATGCGAAGAAAGGTCGAAGATAAGTGACATAACCCTACTTTTAATCTTTAGGGAAACCATTAAGTTACTCTAGGTAAGGATAAAGGTTTGGAAAAACAAACAAATAGCGTAAAACCCAAACGGGTAGTAAGACGCGGTGCTGAAATCAACAACACTCCATTATTTTATGCTGAAAAAGGTGAATATCTCTCTTCCTACGTTATAGATGTAATTTAATCTCTAATCAGTGTTAAAATACTGTTTATTAGCTGTTCTAAAATTAATTATACCTAGAAATATAAAATATTTATTGAGATACTTCTAGTCTGTTTATAACATATACAAGTTTTCTTATTCCTTTGAAATGTCTAGAAAATACGAAGTTTAATTACTGTCGGTGTTGAAGTTGAAACGAAGAATATTTGATCATGGACTATAAATCAAACCCGCCTCGGTAGCGTAGTTGGCTAACGCACTTGTCGTGTGGAACTCTACTGCTGAGGACGGGGAGATCGAGGTTCGAATATCGGTTGGGTGAACTGGGGGTGGTTTTTGCCTAAAGGGTTTTCCACTCTCCCTCCACGCAATTGCGGTTTCACTTCCTCTAATTCAACCTTCTCAATTCCTAATCCATTAGAGTAATTAGTACTTAAATCGTATAACCCGAACGGGTAGTAAGACGCGCTGCTAAATATTATTATTATTACTTTGAATCAAGGCTTAACTCACGTATAGTTATCATATATACATTTTTTTTAATGTGTTTTTTATTTACGACCTATTGAACT
The DNA here is from genome assembly GCA_902141385.1 of Timema californicum. NCBI lineage: Eukaryota > Metazoa > Arthropoda > Insecta > Phasmatodea > Timematidae > Timema > Timema californicum. The sequence continues at coordinate 33,891 of CABFOW010002275.1, read as the reverse complement.
ACCAGCCGTTGCCCGGGGGATTTTTTTTAGTCCAATGATTGTACGTGGACGTTAACTTTGAATTTTAAAATTCCGGTTTCAAGGTATACACGTTTTTCCCACAGGGGCTAGTAATTTTAAATCTTCAGGCTACTGCGTGTGATAGATATCACGCAACGCTTATGACAGACAAACTCTTCATTTGGTTAATATAGGTAGATACCAGCTTCAGTGGCCGAACAGTCTTAAGGCGTTACGCTCATGTTAGACTGGCCTGCTGATGACTGGGAGACCTGGGTTTAGATTACAGTTGGGTTTAATGAGTTTTTCCTAAATGGTTTCCCACTCTCCTTCCACGCAAATGTGTGTAGATTACCTCTAAAACGCTTCCTTCCTCGTCCCTACCCTATTAGAGTAGTTATAATATATGCGTATAGTCTGAATATGTAGTAAGATGCGATGATAAAAAAAATAGTTAATTTTTGCGTCGAAGAGTAATGAAGGATTTGGTTCCCCAAAGAAATACAAATGAATCACTTCCATCGCAGCTATTTCACGTTCCCACGGGGCGGGTGGGACCCACATGTACGTGGACCTAATTTCGGCCACCCCTGTACCGTTGTTGTTGAGGGAGGGAGAGGGTGTAAGGGGGTGTTGAAGTTAAGGGTGAAGGGGGTATAGGGTGTTCTCCATGAATTGATGGCGGACGGAGTAACCGCCAGCAGCAGGCTTACATCAAGATCACCGGACATAGATTGATGGAGTTTAATTTGGGAAATGAAGGCAACCATTGGACGATAAATTTCCCTCCAGGCATGGCCCCCTTCTCCCCTTTTCTCCTGAGGGGGTGGTTGTTTGCCGAGTGACGAAACTTCCCACCTCTGGCACTTCAACTGCTCCCCCTCCTCCCCTTTTTGGGCAATCTCCCTCCCTCCCACTCCCTTTCAACACTCAACAACTTGCACGTTGTTTAGCATAGTAATCAATCGTCCTTATAGCGACACTGGAATCATTTGTTGTGTGAAAAGGGGGCGTTGTGGAACTTTTTTAACGGTGCAGGAAGAGATCTACAAGACTACCAACGATAAAAAAAAAATTATTTCAACAAAAGATCTAACCATTGGCCTCGTAGTTCCTCCCCACTCTCTTTTCTTTCTCCTCACAGTTCCAAATTTCTTCCTATTTTTTTAATTAAATCCCCCATCGAAATCAAATCAATCTATGACACGAGAGTAATTCTTCTGTCCATATTTCAATCTTGTCTACCTTACATTAAACAATTTCACAATAGTATTTTTTTTTATCTCCCAAAAACAAACAACAACAAAAAATGTCTCAGTGAAATTACTAGCTGCAGGATAAATGATTTGAAGGTAGGTCTACACTATATTTAACCATTTACGCGCTCCAGCTCGGAAAATATTTCCGGTTTTTTTAGAATGCCTTCCATTTTATTACAAAATTATTCAGAAATCAGATCCAAAACCTTATCTCAGTTGGTCACGTTTCTACCTAATGAGCTAAGGGTATACGGTTTGATTCCCTGCATGGCAAGATTTTGTTTGTAGAATGTGGGTTTCCTTTTACAAATTGATAGATTAATATCCGGGGCGTAGATGTTGTGTCTGTTATAGATTTAAGTCGGGGAACTACTCGTTAGGTCTGTTCAGAAAGTGAATGTTAAATACCTCTAATAATGAATAATAATTTATAAAGGAGCCGATGTGGAGAGATATGCACCAAAATGTGTTATTATTTTTATTTAAAATATACCTATATTTTTATAACTAGTTAACACATTTTTCCCCCTTTGCAAGCTATTGTTTGAACACCAGCTCATATCCAATAAAGACGAATGCTGATACATCTTAGTGGAGAGTAACTTCCACGCCAACCCTCTTTTCCTTCTCCTAGGACTTAGGTTAAAACGAGAAAAATTGGTGGTTAAAAAGATCAAGATTAACCCACCTATGTTTAGGGATATGTCAGAATTAACCTGTGCACTCCTGCTTTGGTGGTCGCATGGTCTGAGGCACTACTCTCACAGTAGATTAGACTGTTGATGACGGGGAAATTTACTTTCGAATAACTGTCGGGGGTACTGAGGGTGGTTTTGCTCTAAGTGGTTGGTCACTTACCCTCCACGCAAATGCAGGTACACTTCTTGTAAATATATAACTTTCCCGATCCCCCAAACCATAAACATAATTAGTACATAAGCCTATTACCCGAACGGCTAGTGAGTCTTGGTGCAAAAATAATTATGCTTGCACGCTCCTCTATTCGACTTTTTTGTATCAGTGCGTCTTACTACCCGTCCGGGTATTACGCTTATATAATAATTGCTCTATTATGTTAGGGATGAGGAGGGATGAATCTAGAGGAAGTGTAGTCGCTTTCACGTTAAAGGAGAGTAAAAACCATTTAGAGAAAACTACCCTCAGTATAACCGACCGGGATTCAAATTCTGATCTCCCTCTTGTTGGCAGTCTAGTCCATGCGGCCACCAGTGTGTCTTTAATAATATTAATTTTCTCTTATCTTCCCTTGGAAGAGAACAAAAGATGTAAATGTGGGTGTAGGAGAAAGGAGGCGCCGAGAACAAGATGGATGTTGAGAGAGATCACAGTTCAAATTCTCCCAAAGCAAGGCATGAGGTTGAGGGAGGGGAGGGGGTGAACGAGGTTAGGATGTTTGAGTGCGTCGCTGGTCGAATGAGAGATTGTTCTCTTGTGTTGGGTTTTTTCCGACCAATTTTTTTTTTTTTTTTTTTACAACGCCTTTCACTCGCCGATTAAAACCCTTCCACCTCCACACCCTCTCAACCCTTTTGACCATGAGCCAATGATAAATGTTTCAACACTTTTTGTGTCCGGTGGTACCATCTTTTTTTAGTTGTTGTTTTTTTATTTCACCCTCTATCGTGGTTATCTTATAAAAACATTGATAACATCTACAGTTTTTTTTATTCTTATTATCAGGTGAATTAGTTTCAATGTAACTTTTTTGAAGGGGTGGTTGAGATAGTGTCAATCAGATGTTTAGCTTAGGTTAAAATAAATATTGGCAAAACACTTAGCAGTGCACGAATTTGTTATTTACTGGGATGACCACAAAACTATCTTCTATGACCCTATAATTATATAGATTTGTGAACATAGTTTAAAAGTTGACATTTTCCCTCTGAAAATTACAAAAATCCACATATTTATTTTCATTATTAAGAGCTAAATGTCCGGGAAACAAAAGCTAACTGTTATAGGAGCATAGAATGGATCTTTGTGAATAGAATAATGTCATTGAATACATCACAAATTGTGTTGTCATTTGTATTTTTCTCCTCCCCTGTTTGTTCTCCTACTGCTGGACAGCTCCACCCAGGAACGTTATAAACTCACTCGGTTTCTGAACATCTATGAATCTAATCGATTAATTCTAGCGGCTTAAGACCCTTATCGTTTGGCGCTCGGACTAATTGCTAGGCTGATTAAATCTGGTTTGAAGGTAATGGGGTTCGAATCCCGGCCGGATGACTTAAGTGTATTATTTCTAGAGGTTTTTTCCTACTCTATTTTTACACAAATGTAGGTACATTTAATATAAATTCTACTTTTCTTTCTACCTCATTATAAAAATTAATAGCCCGGATTTGTGGTAAGACACGAGCAAAGCCTGTGCATGATTGGTCAAACGGAGGACCAAGTAGGCGTGAAAATATTACAAGAACAGTTTTAACCATCAATGACCCACCTTGGTGGCCGCATGGTATAAGGCGTCACTCTTGTAATAGACTAGACAGTCGATGATGTGATGATTGGAGTTTGAATACCGGTAGGATGTCCTGAGGGTATTTCCTAAATATTTTCCCACTCTCTCTCCACGCAAATGTGGGTATATTTCCTCTAAATTCAACCTCCCTCATTCCTAAAATATTAAAGCAGGGGTCAGCAACTACTCAATCGTGATTTACCGTTCGGTTTATTGACAATTTACAGTCGATTGTGTAAGAAAACTTCATCATCATTAACAGGTTGATCTTTGAGTCCTCTAAACTCTCAAATATAGCAAGTATTTTCAAACAATACCTAGTTTAGTGACAAAATTTATCTTGATCTGTAATTTTATAAGAAAGTTAAATAGTGTAATATGAAAATATAAATTTTATTAATTCTATTATTTTTTTCCTATAAAGGTGGAGAGAGAAATTTACGAGGAAAAACTGTATTTATGGAATACATATAAGGATTATAGGGGGAGGGGGAGTTAAAAGTGGAGTGGAGGAACGATGAGTGATCGATTGCGGGACCTTTGATAATATTATAAGTCCATCGTGGGTCAAAAAGGTTGCCGATCCCGGCATTAGAGTAATTAGTACACACAGGTGAATAAACCGAACGGGTATTAGACAGAATAAAGATTTGTGCGCAGTGCTTATTTGTGAATCCATTCTAAAATGGTAAAAAACGTCCTTTTAAATAAGTTTTTATCCAAACATAATTTAATATTTCAACAATGTTCAGTATTAGGAACTTCTATTAACTCTTTAAGGCCATTAATGTTTAATTAGAAATGAATTACGTGCAATAATGTTCGTGTAAATATACTATTCTAGACGACTCTATCACATTGTTGATTGGCGTGTGATGTCTTAAGGTGTGGTGCTAAAAAACATTTCTGATTAATCTGGTCCACGACACGACACTGTTTAGTAGAAAAGTGTCATGGACAGTGTTCGACCGCTCAATATCGTCCAAGGGGGTTGCAAATCAAGATTTCTTCTCCTTGCAGAAAACTTTTTTTTTGTTATGACGCTGTTGCCGAGATTTGGACCACCGATGTTTGGGAGATGATGAATGGGACAGGCCACGACGGCTCGCTCATGATTGATGACGTCATACTTGGTTGGCTGCAACCCGCAACGTACTCTCTCTCTTTCTCTTACACACACACACACACACACCTCCTTCATCTCAACAGTCTAGTTCTCGTTTTGCTGTATGGTCATTTGAAGGGGTATTTACTTCTATACGGCCATACGAATCTTGTGGCTTTATGTTAAAATCTTTTCATCGGTGACTTAAGGTAGGATCTGGAAGGAAACGATAATTACCTAACTGTGACGTCATGACAAATCAAGATAAGATTTCCCATGTTCATGAATTTACGTGTTATTATGTGAGTTTTAAACATAAACAATGAAACAATAAACCTTACTTTCTTGACTAAGTTTAAAAAAATTGTCTTACATTGTATTTTTTTAGATATTTTTCTAAACATATTTAAAAAAATTGTCTACAGCTTAGGTTATATGGTTTATTCACGGAAATAATTGCCAGTAGAAATCTTCCTGCCAGGATGTTGATTAATCAAACCCGTGTTAGTAAATGTCAAATATCTAGAATTTAAAAAAATCCATAATCTCAATATAGTATTTTATAAATATTTTTTATATTTCATTAATATAATTTAGACCTAATTTTGATTTAATATACTTTTTCCTAAGTTATCATATTTTAGTTTAGCTTACATCACAATATCTCATATAAATACTATCCCTTAAGTTTCTTTTTAATGTGTTATTGCATACCCAAACTGATTGAATTCGCATACCCTCACACCTGCATGCAATTAATATTTATTCTTAATTATATGACGTATGTTGGAAATAATATATGAACTCACTAAAACAGTTTGTATTTCCCATGGGATAGCATCAATATTTACATGTGTTCAAATTAAAATAATTCCACGAGATAGTAACTAACATTTTGCTAGTCTCAATAAATATTTCGACTACAATTCAAATCAAAGCAATCAGAATAATTCCAGGTTTAAAATATGTTTCAAAACTGTGGTAACTAGTTATTTTTTTTAAACTATTTTAATTTAAAATAAAATGAACCCAATTCTGTGTGGTTGGTTTCTTAATTTGCATATTCAAGCACCACCACCATCAATAACATCATCAACAACAACAACAAACCGACGCCACTCTGTTACACGTGTAAAAATGTTCACCTCAAGTTTTAAAACTTTTTTTATTGGAAAAATAAATATGGTAGATAATGTCAGAGGAACAAAAACTGAACACCCCCTTTCCTCTCCCTTCCCCCTTTTCCCTCCATCCATCTGAACGCATGCCTACATAATATAGAGCTACTTCACTTGTCAAGAAGGGATTAAAAATATACCAAATATTATTCTCTAAGCGGGTTCCTTAAAAAGCGAGAAATTGTCGTGCAGCCTGCAACACTAACCCGCTTCGACTGCCGCGTGGTCTAACGCGCTACTCTCGCAGTAGATTAGACTGCCGATGTTCGAATCTCAGTCGAGTGAACTGAGAGGGGTTATTTCAAAATGGTTCTCCACTCTTCCTTCACTCAAATGTGGGTACACTTCCTCTAAACATAACCTTCCTAATCCATAAAACTATTAGATTAGTTAGTATATAAGTGTTTAACTCGAACGGGTAGTAATACTCGGTGCTAAAAAAAGAAACATTGAGGGGGAAGGGCCCTTACCCCTGTAGTCACGCCTATATCCAAGTAGAATGATGACGTGGTCCGCAGACTATGCAAATAGCGCGCGGCTTCATATTTGGGGCAAGGGCGGGGAGCAAGTAAACCGTTCGTTACCTCACTAAACCTGACGATCGTTAATTAATATCCATCCCTCTAATTAAATTTGATTGCGATAAGGTTTTATATTAGTATTTGTTTAGTTATTTGTTTGTACGTAATTACTATTAATCCACGCACAGAGCCTACACTTAGTTTGGTGCTTTCCCACGCTGGATCGCTGGGTAAATAACGTGTGTTACGGTGGGGTACATGCTTGGGGATATATTACATCTATATATTATTAGAAATGGTATATAATATATATTATTATTATTATTAGATATTACTAGAACATGCATGTGTAAAAACTCGTATGGACAGAGTCAGTTATGAATGAGTGCTGAAGGAGTGCAATTTGAAAGGGAACCCAATAGTTCAATGTGAACGTCCTATGTTGGTTTGAGCATGTTGAGAGAATGAGTGTGGATCGAGTGAGGAGGAAATATATGAAGGTAGAGTGTGTGGATCAAAAGGAAGGGGTGGGTCATGTTAGAAGTGGCTAAATGTTTTAGACGAATGTGTGAAAAAGAGAAACATTGAGAGTTTTAAAAATAAAAGAGCATGCATGTATGACTTGGTGTGTGGATGTTGTTGAAGCGAAGGGAGTATTCAAGGATAGGGAAGTGGGGAGAAAATTAGTGAGGATGGATTAAGTACGGAGTTATTTTTCTCCAGCTATATGCACAGTTTGTTACCTACCCCGTAAGGGAATGGTGTGGTTAAGTATGTATGTATATTATTAATATGCAGCCTATTCCACCGAATCTTACTACCCATTTGAGGTGTACAAGTTTTAATGACGCCAATTTGGTAAGACTGTGGAAGCTATAATTTAGAGAACATGTATCTAAATTTGCGTGTTGGAAGAGTGGGAAACTATTTGGTTATAAACAAACTTCAGCACACCTAGCCAGGGTTCAAACTCCAAGCTTCCCGTCACAGGTAAATCAAACTAGATTTTACTGACGTCCATCGATTTGGGTGCTAGTAAGTTGTACAACCACTTGAATCATGGAACTAAAGCACTAACTTGTGAAGGGCACAAGGGTACAAACACACAGTAAATTATTATTATTATTATTATTATTATTATTATTATTATTATTAGCACCGCGTCTTACTACCCGTTCGGGTTATACGTACTTACGCTAATGTGCAATGTTAGGGTGATTGTGAGATGAAATGGAGGACCTACAGTTTAACCTGGAATCCGAACCACGGTGGAGGCCTGGATTTCCCCACATTCACAAGATGTCTTGTCAGATGTGAAGGAAGCGTTTGGTAATCAGATAAATCTGAGCCGGGACCGAGGATTGAACCCCGGCCACCAGCACAGAAGTCTGACACCTTACCCCTAGACCACCAGGTAACCCACACAGTAAAGATTGCACTCTTTATGCAGAACCAAATTATTATTTTAATTTTATTTATTTATGGTATTTAACATATACTTTCCGAACCGACTGATATACAAAACATTAGAGTTTCTATGAACGAGAGTGAAATAATCTATCAATATTGCCGGGAAAGGTACTTTCACAAACTTTCCAGTGTTCCTTTACCTCCCACAATCGACATAGGACTGACAGCTTTACTGCCTCTCCTAAGGAAGATGTGCTGCAGATTTTTAGCGTTAAAGAAGTATCCGTCGACCCCGACTGGGTTTGAACCCACGAACATCAGGTCCTGAGGCGAGTACTTTACTCCAAGACCACCGAGATCGACAACCAATTTTACTTGATCTGTTTAGAGGTTTCAAAAATTAAATTTTTACAACGGTCAAACAAATATGAGACCCGCTTTGACTAAACTTGATCCCTTAGTAAGTGTTTGTTGAGAATCGTTGCCAGAATTATTGTTTTAAAACAAGATATTAATACTTTTCTGTATATGTACAACATTTTTCCAGTTGGTTACTAGCGGCTGTTACACTTCGAAGCTTCCCAATTCTGCCACAGTGGTGTTTCAAGCGTTCTCACCAGCGACATCAACGGCCAAAGACGATGCCTTAAGGTTGGTTCACACAGAACGCTAAGCTAAGCTAAGCTGTGCTATGTTGTGCTAAGATTCTATCAGGTTGGTTTCACACTCATTGCTAAGCTAAGCTATGGTTCCTCTTTTCCCTCCTGAATTCACTGGGTTTTTTTCTGGTTTGCTCTAATGAATTATAGTTATAGTTAATATATAGTTTGAGCTCAGATGATAGTACTGAGGAAGATGAGCTGCTGCTATTAGCAGCTATTTTGGAAGAGCAAAAAAATGTAGGTGGTTGACTTGTTCAATTAACGGTTCCATTTTAATATAAAAATACTTATTAAATATAAAACCTAAATGAATATTAGGCCCTACTTAAATACACGTAAAACAAACTGAGAACAAATCTTCAACACTTCTTTAGTTACTTTCAACACTCCAGTACTGCGTTTGTTCAACATGTATTCCAAGCTGCGCTATGCGCATGCGTAACGTAAGATGACTCAAGATGTGCGGTGGAGAAATTGTCCGGCCAGCAATCTGAAAAAAAGCATAGCGTGACTTATGGCCTAGTTTGGCTTAGCCTATCTTGGTCTAGCTTTCCGTGTGAGCCGGCCTCCATAGTCTCACCAGCACACATCTGCGCGACTTGTGACGACACACGTAAAGTGTGACAGAACGTTGTTGTGCAGCGACGCGCCACAGTCGACACGTGATCGTGGTGACGCACCCCTCAACCCCCGCTTCCCCCTTCACACTTTGATTGTCACGATTGTTCGACGCGTGTGGAGATAGAGAAAGAGAGAGAGAGAGGTGGTAGGCGTCGACCGGAATCAGGCTCCCGCGACGTGGATGCAACACTAGACGGGAAACAAGACCATAAGAAAGAGAGAGAAGAGGATATTCTACTCGGGACAAACTCGAAACAAAGGCATAGAGACGCCTCATAATTAGTGTTAATTAGTAGCTCCGTGACTGGAGTGAAGGGGCCTCTCACGTGCTGGGTGGACGCTCAAATGAGCTCTGGATCGCGTTATTTGAGGGGGTGGAGGGGTGGGGAAATCTATGTTGGTCGGGTGAGCTAGGACGTGTAGCTTACACCACTGGGTATTGTTAGTTACATATTGGATAGAGAAACAACTTTCTGGAGACGATTGTCACGAGTGAGTAGCTTGGAGAACGTTTGTTTTGAAGAACAAAGTTTAGAAACTTGGGTCATGGTTTTAGCTGACTGTTTAGCTTCTGAAAGTTATAATTTACTTCCCCCTATATTTAACCCCATCGTCCCTTCCCCCTCAATATGCTGAACGTTCAATTAGCTTTTCAAAATAACTATTTAATATAAAATAAAATCATTTATTTGAAGTGTACTTTCTGAACCGAATGATTTATCAGCACACGCTTTTATATACTAATTTAAATCTAAAACAGACACAACACCCAGCCTTCGGCCGTTAATTTATCACTTGTCATTTCACCAATGATAACTTTTTTTGGCCATTCCGGGAATCTAACCCGGGATCCTTAGCTCAATAGATAGACATGCAACCAACTGAGCTAACGTAAAGGTTTACCTTTTTATCAATCAACTAGTCCTTCGTGGAAATATACACGCAAAAACAAAGTTCCCTCATAAAATACAGTATGTTCTTTAACTTACTTTTCCCGGACCGTATTTTGGTACCATCATCCGATCTATCCGTATTTAACTAAGATATCGAATGTAAGTATAAGGAAGGCATAGTTGAGAAGAAATGAGCCTCGCGTTTGCGTGAAAGGTGAGTGAGAAAACCCTTTATTGAAGAAAAAACTCTTTACATCTGAGCAGGATTGGAAATAACTGACTTCCCCATCAATAGATAGCGAGACTTTTCCGTGTGCCCACCGTTGGGGTTGTTTTTTTAAATTTTAATCGCCATAATCAGGTGAGATTGTCTTAGAGATTGAGTATTAACATATCCCTCTCAGGGCTAATGGGCACCATGTTCGATAACTTTTGGGTAATATATATACACTCAAGCAATATATAATCAATATATATATATTCACAGGATGGTAAAAAGTTTCGCAAATTCAAGATATTGCAGTGCTCATTAAAATTAGTAAAATGTATCAGTAAACATAGATCAGCAAACCGACTCACAAAGAGATACAGGCACTTTTGTCTTTCGGTGATATCATATAAAATATTATTCAGGTTTACATGGTACACATTTATTATCTTATCATTTATCCAGCAATTTCCACACCGATTTCAAATCTTCAATTCAGACTGTTGAATTCTCTTTGGAAAATCCCTGGCGTCATTTGAATCGTATGACAACCTTTTTCAGCTCACTGTTGCAATTTCAATAAATCATTTAATGGAGTTAAATACACAAAACTTTTTAATTATCCCTGTACAAAAAAAAAGTCCAGAGGATTAAGGTCATACGAGACCCTCTTCCCCTCCTATAATTTACAGATTCTTAAAGCGTTTAGGGTATTCGTTTATAATTAATAAATCATTGATCATATCCACAACAACAAGTGGAAAACGTTTGTCATAAGATTCGAATAAAGCCAGAATTTTTTTTTATAAAGAGTCAACGACAATCTGATTCTAAGATATGAAATTTGTGTGGAAATGGAAGGACAATTATAAATAACTTTTTTTTTGCTATAGGGTGATAAATGTGTACCATATAAATCCAAATAACATTTAATTTTTTATTCTAATTCTTTGCTATTATTGAAAGACAAATTTCCCTGTGTCTTTGAATATATTTCAATGAGAAAATCAGTGTTAATTTCAATTAATTTTAAACAAGATTAAAAGGTGTTCTGAAGTTTTGAAATCTAGGTTCAAATCTAAAGTTAAATTATGCTCGAATGCGATTATGTGATTTGTTTTTATTCGGAATTTTGAATCTAATAAGTTAAGTTAAGCAAATTGTAAGATTTTATTCTGATGTATACACCTGAATGTATATATCTATGCTTACGTTAAATATGTAATATTTAGTGAGATGTTTCAAATCTATTCAAAACATATCAAAGTTTTGGTCTCCCTTTGAAAGGTTTCAAAGATGCGATGATTGTTGTGGGTGTCAAAGCGAAATAAATTAGGGATTAGACCTCAGACATTTCACAAGAATTTATTTTTTCTAAAAAAAAATCAATGTTGTATAATCAAGATAACTTCTCGATTCGTTCTTCAGTTTGTGCAAAAAGTGGCGGTGATACAATATTTCTCTTTTGATGTCGTTTCAAAGAACAACCTTCATGAACTTCATGCACATGAAATAAACAAGACAAGAGCGCTGTTACCGGCAAGACTAATAAAAAGAGGCTTCTTTTTTACTATTATTATTATTATTATTATTTTCGTCCTTCTCCCTTGAAGTCATACATTATTTGTCCTCTTTCTCTCAATTTTGTGGGACCGTGTGGGTCTGCAGTAACTTTGCCATGAAGAAGAACAACTTGAATCCATCGTGTGACGCCTGCGAGAGAGAAAACTACTGGGAATTGAAGAAGTCAATAACAACCCCACTCTTCTTTTCTTTAAAATGTCGTGGTGGGGGATGTAGAGGGCAAAAAATGGAACTATGGGAGGGTAAAGGGGATGGAGGAAGCCTTAAGCATCCTCCTTTCACCCCTTCTTCTTTATATATATATTTTTATTTCCTTTATTTTTCTTTTTTTAACTCCTCGTTGCCTGTCCCTAGTGACTTGTACGTCGCAGAAAATGCCGAGGAATCGGGTGAAAGTGTTTTTGCAGCAAAAGGGTGGAAGAGCGGATATGAAGATACACATACACACACACACACACACATATATATATATATATATATATGAGAATGACAGAAAGTAAAGGATAAGAAGTGTGAAGGACAAAGTGAAAGTGTGAAAGAGTGAGAAGATGGAAAATAAATAAAGAAAACAAAAAGTCATCGAAACAGATTGTTGCCGAGTTTGTAGTTGGAAAACATTTTCCCTCTTGTATATTTCTCTCTTACCTCCTCTTTCTCTGTTTTATTTCCAATGTTTTTCTATCTCTATTCCTCTCTTTCCTAGGATGTCATTAAATTGTCAGCGCAAATTACAAAATATCACCTCAAGTCTCTCTTCATAGAACTGTTTTTTTTTCTCATTTCTTTTTTCTTCTGTGGAGTCCGGTATTGTCAATGTAGCTATGAGAGCAGAGTTAGAGGTGCCACAATTCCAATAGCATAAATCTTGAGGAGAGGGGGTTTCTTCTCTTTGTATTTTCTTTTCTTATCTGTCTACTCCTTAGACCTCCTTTCTTCATACCTTTGAAACACTTGTGCCCCCTTGTCAGCATTAGAAAACTCTTGGGGGAGGGGGGGGGGG
>CABFOW010002275.1:6452-20883 GCA_902141385.1 Timema californicum | reverse complement strand
GGGGGGGGGGGGGGGGGTGGAGGTTGTTGGTTACAAATCTCTCTTGGCTGAGTTCTGTCCTCCACCCCCCTCAATCCCGCTTTCCTCATATTGTTGCGTTATTGTCGCACAGGTGCTTTGGTGATATTCTCTACCCCATACCACCTTCTTTGCCCCTCTCCAATCCTCGACAGTAGTGGAGGGAAAAGTAACATATATAAACTTTCTTGGAAACGACAGTGAATAGTTTGTTTTTTATCTTCTTACTCCACTGGTAGAACTGGTTTGGGGAGGAGAGATCATTTTATTGTTTAAATTATTTCGTATGTGGGAACTTGAAGCTTCATCTAAGTTGTATTTTATTTTAGCTTTAAATAAAAAGGATCACTGAAGCAGTTTACTCTGTAATGCCCTTGACATTCTGGTGGTGTTTCCGTGATTAATTCAGTATTGAATTCTGTAATAGTCAACTATCACCGAGTGAACGAGCATCAACAATATTATGGAAGGAAGAATGGTTTATAACAGAGGTTCCCAACCTGGGGTCCACGAAGAATCCTGTTATGGTCCGCGAACTATCTATCGAGGAAGACCAACTTATTGGGCTGTCTTTGTGATCTCACACTGAAGAACTATTTTATGCGATACTTCATTGTTGTGCTTTTAGCTTATTGCTAATTCAATGAGCCATGATATTTCCATAAAGGGCAATAAAATACTTGATGACATTTTGTAATCACGTATCTGTGCAACGTTCTCAGTTCATATAACGTGTTATATATATATATATATATATACATACTTAGTGTAAACAAAAATAAGTTGAAATTATCCTATGTTGATCCTGACAGTCGAAAACTTTGGCCGTAAAACAGCATCAACCATCACATTAGGTGAGAGTTACATTCATATTAAATATAATCATACAAACTCCTTAAAATAACCTATTTTTAATACTATATTGTAATTTATAGATTTTATTTATTTTTAATATGAAATGGGTTACAAAGAAAATTAGAAATCTAGTGAAGGTTGGGGATCCACTGGTTTAGAAAATACCAACGTTTGAATTTTTTTTTTCTGGTCAATATTTTGCTATATTATTTATTTATTTATTTATCTAGCACCACTTCTTACTACCCATTCAGGTTATACGATTAAGTACTAATTACGCTAATGGGTTAGGAATAGGGAAGATTGAATATAGAGGAAGTGAACCCGAATTTGCGTGGACGGAGAGTGGAAAGTCATTTAGGGAAAAACCATCCCCAGTTCACCCGATCTAGATTCGAGCCTCGATCTTCCCATCCTCGGCTGTCTAGCTCAACACGAAACTAGTGTGTTAGCTAACTACGCCACCAAGGTGGGTTGCTATATTATTTGTGTTGTATTAAAAGCTTTGATAATATCTATCAAAAGTGACAAATGAAAATCAAATGGCTTGACGTATGAATTTAATAAAGTACATTCACCAGGAGGAACTCATAATTATCTTCCCTCTCTTTCTATTTAATACATTGGCGTTTAAGTCTGATAGTGCTTAGAGTGCCTCAAGCTAAGATGCAACCCTCTTTACAAAATAGCTTCCAATTCACCAAGTAGGCGACGTATTTAATCTATTTATTTTAGATTTTACGCCTTAGGCCATGCCACCACCCAATTATGTAGTAATGATAATGCGTTTAAAATAATAATAATGTGAGAAAATAATGTTTCATAAGAACAGGTCTTACTCTTTTTTAATACAAGAACTAGTATTTAGATTGCGTGGTCATCCCGGACAGCGCTTTTCTTTGTTTCAAACATGGAGAAAAAAAGTTATTCCGATACAGTTTTTAATAAACTTAAAAAATCTTATTTTAAATTTCATTTTGGAGGTGCCCATGTTTGTACAAAGGGGATATTTATTTTTACATTCTCTCGACACCTCGTAGAAAGAAAGTATTGTGATCGTCCAAAAAGTCTAACTCCGAATTTTGATAGATGTCAACGTTTCATGACCCCTTGAAATCAAAATAGGGGTTTTCGCAATACCATCTGTCTGTCCGTCTGTTTGTCTGTTCCTCGGGCTAAAGTAGAAACTATTTTTTTTACCTCTTGGGCTCAAACTTGGTATCTGGGGTTTTCATAAAGTCCCCCTGAGAGGTTTTTGGAATTAAATATCCAACTTTAAATTTAAGGGTAGTTTACTGATGAACAGAGAAAAATCGAGTTTCTCTAAATTCTATTTAACGATTTTGATAAATTTTATATCTAGGCACTACTTATCATTGTAAACAAGATGAAGTTCTCGTTTTCTAATGAAAATTACTTTTAGGGTACTGTCACATAGGGGAAATGTTCAAGTTTTCATAATTTCCTCTCAACTATTTGAGATATTAAATAGCTTATCATTGTAAAGTTGTAGTACTATTAAATATAAAAATATTTTGGTTGAAACATATTTTTATAAACCCAATAATTTATTAGCTATAAGCAAATATAATGTATACTTTTTAATTTAGGTATTTGAAAATAAATGTTATTCTTATGCTGTTTGGTGGACAAAAATGTTTCTCTTTTTCATTTTTTCTGTAACAGTGTTCCTAGTTCCTAATGCCATGGAGTAAGTAACAGTTTATATTATTTAATTTATGATTTTGGTGTTGTATTTCTTCTACAACAATATATGAACCTATTATTTTGTTTCACAAATCTTACGAGTTTTTAGTAAATGTCTATTTTAAGATAAAAGCGGGAGAAAATTCTTTGAGGTTTGCCGTATCATTTGTTTTTAAATTTCATCCCTATACGTGTGGTAGATATCGCGCAATGTTCATGACTTACAAAAAAAAACTTCATTTTATTAACATAACGTAGATGTTATTATTTTATCTGGTCTTTGAAACATTTTAAAATCATTACAATATTCAAGTAATTGATACGTCCCGGTTCAGAACTTTGTTCTAGCATGACCTCGGGTGCTAATTACCAGAGCTAGTTGAATTCATCTCCCCTCCACCCCCTCACATTCCCTCTACCTCCCCTCTATCATTGTGACCGCAACTTTTTGTTGGATATTTTCCTGTTCTAGCGCAACTTTCTCGCGGTGTTTCATTTCATAACTCATCGAATAGGGAAATGGGTGGGTTATGGGGGAGAAGAGTTACAAGGGAGGGAGAAGGGGTGGGGTCAGAAGACCCCGAGTTGAGGAGAGAGTGTTATTGGTGATAGTTCTAACTTTCAAAATTGTAGCAATTAAATCAACCTCTTGTTTACTCTCCACCCTCAACTTTTTTTTTAAATACCTCGACCAACTCGTTCAATGTAACATTGTTTGGGGAGCGAGAGGGGAGAGTGTACAGAGAGAGTATGTAGGGGTATCTGTTGAAAATTTCTCACCCTCATCCTTTTACAAAAAGCAAAATAAATCCCTATTCAAAAACTCTCCACCGCTATCCTCATGATATTTTAGAGGTTGACTTCCCCCTACCCCTGTCCAATGAACCTTAACGTGTATTTTTAAATTTTCCTGTTGTTAAAAGTATTTATTTTTAATTTTTGTGTTACAAAAACTTTAATGATGTTTCTTGTTATTTGATTAATTTTTTTTTCTTAACATTGTATGGAGACCTTTCTCATAATTCACTTCCTCTTGTTGGTTTTATTAATGCATATGTATTATGTTATTTAACAGGGCAAACCCAACAATTTTCATTTTTAAAACAATGGATTTTCTCTTTAATATTATTCTTTTACGTTTGAGTAAAATGACATTATTAAGGGGTCTCCGGTTTTGATGAATGTGTTTGTCTAGTGTGTATGATGACTTTTAGATCTTCTAATTGAATTATTAACTAGGCATGGTGTGCCAAATGTATTCTTACTTTTACTAAGGTTGTCATTATCGATGTCTCGATACCCTCTTTTCTCACAGGAATCGAATAAACGATAATTGATATTAATAAAACATATATAATATGAATCGAGGTCGAAGATAAAGTGTTTTTATCACCACATCTTACGACCTGTTCAGTTTGTACGCATGTATTATAATTACTCCAATGGGGTAGGGATGAAGAAGTAAGTATTTTAAAGGTAATATAGCCGCATTTGTTTGGAACTAGAACGGGGAACCATATATTAAAAAACACTCTATCAGCACACGAGAATTTCTATGGGCGAGAATGAAAGCGCCCACCGATTTTACCGGGAAACGTATTTTCCCATACCTTACAGCGTTCCTTTACATACCACAACCGACATGGGACCGAAGGCTCCAAAGGAAGTTGTGCTACGGATTTTTATCACCCAAGAAAAAATTGTGGTCCTCAGCTGGGTTTGAACCCATGTGCATAGGGTGCTGAGGCGAGAACTTTATCCCAAGACCTACCAAGGTCAATAATTCGAAGTAAAGGATTTTGTAACTTACATCCAGACAGGAAGAGTCTTACTGACTATATCAGTGAATAAACCAAATAGTCTGAGTTGTAGACGATTTGAAAAATAGTTTATGAAAAATACTATTTCAAGATAAAAAGAATTGTAACAATATTTCAGAATTAATATAAAAATTATAGTACATGTTTTAATGTTATATCTTTAAAACTATTATTAAGACTTGGTGCTAAAGCTAAAAGGACTTTTTTCTCCATTTGAAAGGTTTCTGGTCAGAAGCCGCTTTTCCCATTACTAACAAGTTATTCAAGAACAACTGATTTTACCCACTGAAGCAATGTTTTATTTATTATAGTCCAAAAGATGTTTTTTTGTTATAAAGATCATAAATATGCGGACCCTAACTTTCTTTTCCTTACACACCCACCTTAAAATATCTTAACAATAATACAAAAGTGCCCAGTATGTAGGATTACACGTGAATATGTATGGAATAATTAGGGCCTATCCCTAAATTACATAAGGCTTTTTCTCATGATTTTCGACCCTCTATCCTGTTCCCCACTTAAGGGATCGTAAGATTTTTCACGAGCCCCTCCCCCTTCAACTCTCCAAATTATATATTTTTTCATGATTTGGTAAGTTAGATTATTTATATCGTGTAGTGATTTTTAGACAAAAAAGGATTAGTAAATAAAGCAAGGGGTATGACATATTAGAATAATTTAATCACATTAAGTAAATGAAATAATTGTAAAAATGTTATTATCTAGATATATATTTTCTGACAAAAAAATAATAATTTTGTCTCCCCATAAACATTGATTAATTAAAACTTACATAAAAACATAAAATAGATTCCTAATCAGCGCCCATCGTAAGTAAATGTAAGAAGATATTGAATCCAACCCTTCCCCCAAAAATAACCCTTACTTAATTTAAAGACGGCCCTTTGTGTGTTTAAATGATTTTTTCTATCGCCTTTATTTAGTTCTTTATTTATTAATTTAATTTAATATGTCCTTAAATGTACACTATGTGAAGATGCATGTGGTCAATATGTTGTTCCCTTCCTTCACCTCTGACAAGACGTGTATTAATCACAACTTGTGAATGTGTGGAATGCCAGGCCTCCACCATGGTTCGGATCCCACATTAAACTGTAGGTTCTCAATTTCATCTCACAATCACCCTACACATTGGCGTAAGTGCGTATAGCCAGACTGGGTAGTAAGACGTGGTGCTACTACTAATAATATGTTGCTATTACTATTATCGTTGTACACACACATACTATAAATTAGTTTTTAATTATATTAATAAAACATAAGTATAAAATATTAACATGTTTTATCATTAAGGGTCAACCTCGCTGGTCTTGGGATGAAGTGCCCGCCTCGGTACCAGATGTTTATGAGTTCAAACCTAGCTGTGATTGACGGATTTTTCTTGAACGATAAAAATCCCTAGCACAACTTTCTTCAAAGAAGAAGTAAAACCATTGGTCCAAGTCAATAGTGGCACGTAAAAAAATCTGTCGCATTTGGGGAAATATCTGGAAAAGTTGGTAGGCCGTTTCGCTATCATTCATATAAATTATAGTGTGCTGATAATCAGTCAGTTTAGAAAGTGCACGTTAAATACCTTATATAAATTAAATACTATTATTAATAATGGGTTAAGTTTAAGAAAAGGCGCTGGTCTTAACTTCGTCCAAATAAACGAGTTATTATTATTATTATTATTATTATTATTATTACTATTATTATTATTATTATTATTAATATTAAGTAGCTTTCCTCTCTGTCTGATTCTCGCTCCTTCTACCATAGGTTTTGTCTGTTTCTATCTCGCCCCAAGGGGCACCGGAAGTGACGCGATTGGAGGGGACGTGGAGATGTCCGGAAATGGAAGTTGTCAGTGGTTACGTACGTTCTCCGCCACCGGGGGGGTGGAAGGGTTATGCAAGGGGTTGCTGCCTCATTCACTTGGGTGGAAAGGGTAGGGAAAAAGGAGAGGGAGGCTTTTCCCTTCTTCACACAGTGTCCACCAACGATGTGGGTTTGAGGGACCGTTTTTATTAGGGCAATACTCCAAGTAGCATAGCCAAGGGAAGGCTAGAAGGGGATGTGGAAGAATAGGACCCCCTTATCGTAATTTTTAAATACCCTAAGATCTGAAAATATATCCGACCACAATCTTAGAACTTGAATAATATTGCTATTATTTTATTTTCTAACTTTGTCTAGCATCGCGTCTTACTACCCGTTCTGGCTATATATTTTTGTGATAGTTACCAACGCTAATGTGTTAGAGATAAGGAAGTTTGATTTTATAGTAAGTGCACCCGGATTTTCATGGCCAGAGGGATTGTAAAACCGTTTAGGAAAAAACCACCCTCAGTATACTGGATCGGGATTTGAACCCCAATTTACCCGTCCCTTGAGACAGAGGTTGCCATACTTTTTAAACCGTAAGATCCCTTGTATCAGTCATGCTGGAGCCCTCATAGTTTTTTTACGCTAATATTATGAATATTCAATTAGGACAGTTAAATTTTACAAGCATTAATATAAAACAGACGGAAAACAACACATGTTCTGGTTGCACCTTTGTAAAAATTCCCTTTATTCATATTTGAAAAAAAACAAAAACTGTCAATCCTAATTATTGGTGTTATTTTATGTTGTGAAAAACAAATCAAGAATATTCTAGAACTACCTCACCGAACCCAAGATAGCTGGTGGAAACCAAGGATGCACTGCCTTAAACCATGCGGGTACTGAAGTGGGTTATGGGAAGTTAGAACTGCGGTAGATAATCCGACACTGCTTGGTTCTAAAAAACTGGATAATTTGAACCCTCAACAATTCCCTCTATAGCTCCTACATAATAAATGGTAAAATATAACATTTAATTAAAATTTTCGAAGGAAATGTTTGGATAGTTTGAAGCCTATACGTTGTTAATTTTTTCGTGTTTGTACTAATTTAAAACTTACCTTAACTATCTTTATTAAACCATCTCAATGTCAAATAAAGTTGGAGTTAGCCTACTGACACACAGCGGGGAACTATGTACCGGTGGCGAGCGGGTTGCCTAATATAAGGGATAGGTTTGCTCGGCTTTCATCAATTTTGATTTAAGTCTACAATTTTCGTATGATAATGTTTTCAAGTTTTTATATTTATTGTTTGAATTTTTCTTGTTTTTTATGTATGTATTGATTGTGTATGCATGTTTTGTATGTAACGCATTTTTAGGCTATTAATTTATTGTTTACCAGCTGCCTAAATACTCATGTAAATTATTAATTAGAATTTTGGACATTTTGATTCTTTTTTTTAGCTATACCTTGAACTTCAAATTATAAAAGTTATCGTACACTATATATAGTAAATTTCCAGCTTACCTAAAAGGTTGTTCTTATAAAAAAAATTGACTGTGTTTACCAGTTTAAAAAACCTCAGGTTTCAGAAATTACCAAAAACACCAATGACGCTTGTAACAACGCCCGTATACACAAATACGAACGAAAGAAAAAAGTTAATCTTTTAGGAAGGGATGGGGGTTGTTGTGTATTTTTAATACGGATTACATCAAACTCATATCAATTATAAAATATGATATTGTGTTTGTAATAGCAGTCTCGCTACAAGAATAGGGCCGATCTCCCAACGCTAAGGCCCCATGAGAAGCACTCAACCAAATTACGTGCGTGGTGAGGTATGATGGGGGTAAAACGAGGCGCAACACAGCTCTTTGAAATGTCTGACGCCTTGATCCTTATTGGTGGAGGTGTGACGTCACAAGGTGCATCTCTCGAGGGTAGGGAATCATAAGCTGCGACTTTGTACTACCGACGTTTGATTCCGTTTAGTGCCGCCTTAGGGTTTCTGAAGGGGTGGTTGGGTCAATAAGATGACGTATCAAAGTGGTCGGTGAGGCAGGACAAAGGGATGAAATGTTTTGTGCAAGGTTTTTTATTGTATCTGAGGGATTGCTCGGAAAGTGAAGCATAATTACCGATACACAATTAAGCGAGGTAGCCCGTAATAAACTGGACTGTTGATGAAGATACAATCCAGGTTTGAGTTCCGGTCGGTTGTACTGGGGATGGTTTTCCTAAAGAGTTTTCAACTCTCCATCCACGGAAAGGTGGGTACACTTCCTTTAAATTCAACCTTCCTCATCCCTAACACATTAGCGTAATTAATATATATACATATGTATAGCCTGAAAAGGTAGTAAGAGGTGGTGCAAAAAATCTTATCTATGTATAGCCAGAGCCAAAATCGGAATGATTGAGTACTTGTCGCCGGCTATGAGTAATGTATGGTTGTCAGATTTTACATTAACACTTTTTTTTATCGACTGAATTAATTACAAACATTTTTTTATTTTTTTTTATTTGTGTGTTGATATTCATTGATATTTCGCTTAAACTACAATTGTATACTTGGCAGGATAACAGCCCTCCAGAGTCGCAGATGGTTGTGTTATCTGATAGATCGAGATACTATTGGTCGCTCATATGTAGCTGACGATTACACACGTCCATCACAGACTCTGCCTTAAACTAAGAGTGAAGAGTTACCATGAGCACGGGATGAATCCTGGATAACTCCATGGTAGAACATTGGCGTGCTAATCCAAGGGTCATGGGCTCGATTCCCGTATCACGGTGTCATTTTTTAACTAATTTAAATTAGGTCTCTATCAATAATGTAGAGAATTTAAGGCGCCCTGTGCAAAAATTTAAATTGTTGACCCAACCCTTCTCCCCTTCCACTAAAAGATAAAATAAGAGTTCAAAATCTATAAAATGTTGGGGTTTTATTTTCTAACGATTAAAAAAATAGATTTTTACAAAAAAAGAAACATTGTTTATACTTTTTATAAAAGATGTGTACTAATATGGCGAATACATACCATATAATTTTATTGGGTGACAGCAAATTTTTGGGAGATAAGATTATTTTTTTTCTTAAAATCAAAATATTAAAGTAATTTCTTAAACGAAGCAAGATACGGAGAAAAGAAAGATTAAATTGTTGTCCTGAAAATATCCAAAAAATTGCTCTCCTATTCCCCCCCTCCCTTTTTTTTCCTCTTTATGTAGCTCACGTAGTTTTCTTAATCCTCATAAAAATATTTGAAAAATGAAAAAATATATTAGATTTTTGGGAAAATTGATTCTTTTATTTTTTATAAAATCTGCAGCCATTTTGAGAGTTTTGACCTTTTTTTTAATATTCTGGTGGATGCCAAAAGAGAACTATAGGCTCTCTCAAATTCAAAAATGAAAAGTTGACTACACTAATTAGTTTAAAAAAAGATTTTCTAAAAGGTTTTGGTGTATACAGTAGAACCTTAATAGTCCGAACTAGTCCAAACCTTTGGTAAGCCGAACGCACCTTAATTTAAATATGCCAAAATACATCTGTATGAAATGTGGTAAACAGGAAGTTTAGAATGAACGTTCTAGCGAGCAAAGCATGTGAGCCCACTGCAACGAATATTTTAATTAGTGATTTTTAGCTATTTTTTATTTTTATCATTTATTAGGGATTGTTTTTTTATCAAAATATTATACGTCCTGTCTTTTTGCGTCTTAATCCTCCACATTGGTAAATACAATTGTATTTAAAAAGGTAATCATTGTACTGATATGTATTATATTGTATTATATTTGTCTTGTTTATAAATAAGATACATACTTGACAATCCGAATGAATTGTTAATCTGAAACACCCTCGGTCCCAATTTGTTCGGCTTATCAAGGCTCGTTCTACCGTATTTTGAAAATTTTATTTCGTTGATCGTACATAATATGCAGGCTAAAGCTTGTTTCAAAACCTGGCATTCAAAACAACAATAAAAACGTATCATTCAATAATCACTGTAGCTCTGTATTTCCATAAAACAAGAAATAAAAAATACATAATTTTGGTTAAGGGGGTTATGAAACGTCTACATCCATCAACACTTCCAATTAGATTTTCATGACGATCACAATACTGTCTCTCTCCTAAGGGTTGCGAGTATAATACCAAGCCAGTCTGTACAAAAAATTTCCTCCAGCAGATCAATAAAAGTATATATAAAAAAAAGAGAAGCCCGAGACCTTATGTCCAGATGGACTTCTTAAGACGATTGTTTGTCATCTCCCTTAACCTTCTTAACCCTCCCCCAAGAAGACGCACACTCACGTAGAATATGAAGAAAGAAAGTAAGAAAAGAAATGTAAACAATAAAACAAAATTGAAGTTAATCTTCTTCTTACCGAATTCAAATAAAGTTCTTTCTTTTTTTTTCTTATGAAGAGTTTGTTTTGTGAAATGAGAGGTTAGATTATTTCTTCTTTGCGAGAGTAGAAAGACTCTCCTTGGAACTTTGGTGGCAAGCGGAGTGGCGTCTTCTTCCTCCCCGGTAAGAGGATCAGAAGAGGGAACAAAGGTTCGCATCCTTGGAACGTATAGACTAGGTCTTTTCTTGTCTAAGACCCTCCATGACAGATACACATGGGGTTGTCGGAGAGAGGGCATTGTTGAGCGTCCCGGGACTTAGCTGAGGGGGAGGCGGGGGAGGAACTTGATGATTCTCATATTTAGCAAGTTAGGGCTGGTTCTCAACGCAGGGACTAGGCTTGAATGTGGAAGGGAAACTGATTAGAGTTAAGGATGATTCTCACTGGAGGGACTAGGCTTGGACGTGGATGGTAAAGAGGAGAGTTAAAGCTGATTCTCACTGGAGGCTTGGACGTGGTTGGTAAAGAGGCGAGCTAAGGCTGATTCTCATCTGGAGGGACTAGGCTTGGACGTGGTTGGTAAATAGGAGAGCTAAGGCTGATTCTCACTGGAGGGACTAGGCTTATACGTGGTTGGTAAAGAAAAGAGTTAAAGCTGATTCTCACTGGAGGGACTAGGCTTGGATGTGGTTGATAAAGAGGAGAGCTAAGGCTGATTCTCACTTGAGAAAAAGGGGAAGGGGGGGGAGGGGTTGTAACACTTTTTTCTGCAATAAAATATTTCAGAGTAGGTATTACTAATTTTGACTTAATATTTAAAAACAAGGATTAGAAATTAACAAAAAAAGGTGTCTTGGAGAAACTGTCTAGCTTTACCCGTTTTCGAGATAATCACACAAGTTTGAGCTCAGAGATAAGTGTAAATGCCTGCCAGGTAGGCAACCAAAATCGCAATGTTACTTCGCACTGCATTGTTTAAACATTTTTACCGGCACATGTGACTATGTATCACGTACATTTGGTAAACAAGGCTGGTTTGTGTGTAATGATGTAGAAACTAAGATACATTTCCTTCTTCATAAGCTCCAATATGTTGATATTTATCACATTAGTAAGTTATGCTTACACAGTTCACACTTAGGTGGGATTTTAATCATTACACTCACAGAGTATTGAAAGCTAAATTAAGAAATACTAATTGTATTTCTTGTATGTTTTAGTTCCTAGCTTCAAAATCAGATTCATAGAAAGTGTTCAAAATGGCGGCCCCTAACGTCATTGCAATAATTGTGGTGGCGTATCAATGACTTGCGTAATCTTTCGAAATCACGTGGTGTTTCTTGAAACTTATCACCTACAGCACCTATCCTGGCTAACAGGTCTTCCTCGGATTCAATGGTTATCTCGTACACCAAAGCTTTGAAAAAATCCCACAGAAAAAGTCTAACGTATTAAGGTAAGGAGAGCGTATTGGCCACGCAACAGCCATACAGGCTCCCTACCTGGCAAGAATTAACACTTGTCTTTGAAATCAAACATGCATGATTATCTCGGAAACGGGTAAAGATAGACAGTTTCTCCAGGACACCTTTTTTTTTGTTAATTTCTAATCCTTGATTTGTAATATTAAGTCAAAATTAGTAATACTTACTCTGTCATATTTTATTGCAGAAAAAAGTGTTACAACACTCCCTTTTTTACAAGATGGGGGTGGGTAACGGTAACAGCACATTTAGTTTATTAGTGATCAAGGTTTCAATAAGTAGTATACAAAGATTAATATTTAAGATGGACCCTAGGTTGCTGATGTGAATTATTATATTTTCACCCAAGGAATAGCCTGCCAAAGTTTGATGCAAAGTTTTAGATACTCGTTGTATACATTTATTATGACCAAACCATCATTAATACAGTTTTACTCTACTTCTCCCAGATATTTCCCGACACCCAATAACTCTACGAGTACTCTCTCTGGGTAAATGTAATAATAGTACTAATAATAAAACTAATAATCACTTAAGCTGGGAGTGCAGGAAATGCGAGAAAAGGTAAGTGATTTTAGATATTATATTTATAAAACAAATCAAATGTTGTTTCAGTATATACTCAGAGTTTTATTTTCTTCACGTGTTGATATACACAGTTGTTGAATATCTGTCATGAGCATAGCGGCACTAGATGACAAACTTTTTAAAAGAAGAGGAAAAGTTGTCATTAAATTCCAGGAGACCCTCTACAGATATTCAACAACTGTTGATATCATAGTGTGAGTAAAACTAAAATATATTGTTGTACTGGAGAAATATTTGATATGTTTTAACCAATTTTTTTTTTATAAAAACTGCAAACACACTGTTCTTTTCTCGTGTTCTTTACAACCCAAATTAATGTCTACTTGTGACAGAACACTCATTACTATTCAGCCAACATTTGCCCCAAGCTATATTATATAAATAGACTGGACACGAGGGAGAATCTAGAATCAAATAGTAAACTGCTTAAGGCACCAGCAGGTGGACTCGAACCAGTGTTTCCAAAGTTACCAAGTCTCTGACCACTCGGTCACGCCATTGATCCCGGAAGAAGTGTTTGAAGAGGTGGGTAGAGGGAGTGATGGGTGCAGGAACTAGTCCTCTCACTCTCCCAAAGACCGACCGGGGGGAGGGGGGTGAGAGGGGTCACGTCCTCCACAACCCTCCCTCCTCCGGGCCACGATCTGATGAGGTGACCGCGACTCTGTGGCGTGGAGCCCCTTCCCCTCACCCCACCCCCACAATTACCGTCCCGACGCCACCCTGCTACTTCCGGTGGTCCGCACCACAGCCGAGGGTCGAACCGCAGACCTCCTGCAGTCATTTTCTCCCTCCCACCCCTCCTACTCATACCTCAGACTCTCAAGAATGTTTATCGGGATATTCCTAGGATATTTACAGATCCTGCCTTCGTGAAGTTCAGGAGGGTGGGTGAAGGGAATTGGGGGAGGGGTAAGGACGTT
This sequence comes from Timema californicum, assembly GCA_902141385.1. Classification (NCBI taxonomy): domain Eukaryota; kingdom Metazoa; phylum Arthropoda; class Insecta; order Phasmatodea; family Timematidae; genus Timema; species Timema californicum. The sequence goes on along the minus strand of CABFOW010002275.1, from coordinate 7,282 downwards.
GCCTACTCATGACGTCACGGCAAGTCAAGATGGGATCTCCCATGATAATGTATTTGCGTTTCATTCGGTGGGTTTTAAAGAAAAAATATTGAAACAAAAACAATAAATTCTTAAATAATTTAAAAAATAATCTTAAATTGTCAGAAATATTATTTCTTTTGTAAGTCTTTTTTTGTAAACTAATTTTTTTTATATAAATTGTCTACAAATCAGACTATTTAGTTTATTCATGAAAACTCCCTACAGGAATCTTTCAGCTATGATGTAGATTAAAAAAGTCCGTTGAAGCAAATGTTTATCTAGAATAGGAAACCAGGAAAAGGTAATTTTGAAACATGAGTCAATGCTGTCCAGGAGCCAATAGTTGAGTGTTTATACTCGTCAGGAGAAGAAGGCGAGTGTTAACAGATAAACAAGAGGTTCCCATCAAGTCATTCTTGGAATTGGTGGTAGCTTCTATAACGATTTTTATAAACCCACTATCTGAGTTCGGAAACACTTAGCGGGGCCTAGGGTTTAATTCTTGATATGGTTAAAATGGTTTCTCGTTACATAAATTGGAATTTCCCCTTTCACTGCGATTAATTAAACGTTCCGAGATCTGTGTGCTGTGTCTGTGCTAGAATTAGTGTTGGTTTGTAAGTAAATTGTCGATATGTGCAGTCATTTCAGAGAGTGTAAGTTAAATACCTTGAATAAATAAATATTAAACATTTTGAAAGAAATGCGTCTCGTTTACAAAAGTGTTTTGTGTTTAGAGTCACCCTGTGCATTGTAGCAGATCTTTCCTTCTTAGAGCGAGGGTGCGATATTGTAGGAAGGGGGGGGGG
>CABFOW010002274.1:73720-108016 GCA_902141385.1 Timema californicum | reverse complement strand
CCTCCACCGTGGTTCGGATTCCCCGTTAAACTGTAGGTCCTCCATTTCATCTCACAATCACTCTACCATTACACATTAGCGTAAATGCGTATAATCTGAACGGGTAGTTAGACGCGATGCTAATAATAATAATAATAAGATAATTGCATTTCTCACTGGGGGCGGAGCCCCCAAACTCCCAGTGGGTTTTTTTTGCAAGTGGATGCAAACTAATCTAATTCCAGGGTCGTTTTTTGATAGGTCCTACCGTTTAGCCACAAGAGACCTCCAAAGGAAGGTCCGCACCGACTTTAAAGTTACTCCGCCATTTTGAATTTTTTTCGGGGGTTAAAAATTAAAATTAAATTTTTTAACTTTTTGTAATTTTCCCGTCGGTTACAAGCTAGAAGCTTGCCAAATCTCACGTTTCTAGTTCATCTTGAAGTGGGTAAACATTAATGTCAGTGAGCGGGTCAGCCATGTGGCTTTATAGTAGTATAATAATAAAAATAATATAATAATAATACGTCCATCACTTTGACTAGTTACTAAATAATTATACTTTTACATATTCATACGTTAAGTCATGTGATACACAGCCGTATCTTTAGATAGATAGTATCAACACCCATAAAATAACACTTGACCACCAAAAACATATTTGTAAATTCTAAAAGTGTATTCATACTAGATAAAGTTCTATTACAGTACTATTTTCATAGAAACGACCTTCTATAAAATACAAACATATTTTATTGCAGTCAAACTTGCTAACATTTTACTAGTATTATTCTATAAATTTTGAAAATTTTCATCAAAAGTGACAACTGCAGAACACACGACTTGACGTATGAATACATGAAAATAGATCAAATAGCGTCTGTAGCTGCCCCTTTTTTTTAAATGAAAATTGGACTTAATACACACGATTCTATTGGTTCTATGTTCGCGATAGTCAGGAGGTCCCAAGTGCTATCATGTGGTTAAGAAACTACAGAGTAAGAGGTGTGGCTTTATGGCTATAAAATGAGCTGATTTTCTTCCTTTGTAAGACATAATATTGAATCCACTGTAATATGTTATTGAGGTATTTTAACAAGATCATTTTTTCCTGTAGTTCTATACCGGGTTTAAAGGAGACCATATATAATAAAATAGTTATTGGCCTCGTACCTAAGATAATGCTTTTTGATGAATTATACATAATATCTTATTTCCACTAACAGCCACCCAAGAAAATATATTTTATGTATGTGTTCTCTATCCAGAAATTTCGTGTTCAAAGTGATGATTGAAGAGAAGACACGTTGACAGCAGAACAAACTTTTTCCGCAGCGTTTGACATTATTTATTCAGTGGTGGTTGGGAAGGAAGTTTATAACAGCCTAAATTTACATGGGGATAAAAAATGTAGGCATATTATGTACACGCCATTATCAGCAAGGACATAAACACATCCCGAGAAAACCAGTTTTAGCTGTTAGGTTAGCATACATGACTCTGACCTGAAAGAGCGAGATTAGACCCTGGTTAGCACCACAGTAAGGTTGCACAGGACTATTGAGACATATTCTGGAGGGTTGTTTTGATTTTACACCCCCTAGCCGCCGCAAGTTCTTTAAACTTACATAAAAGCTAACCATACAATTTTAAATTACTGTTTTTATTAAATTTTAGTCAAAAGTTTCATTTTTTTTTTTAGCGTATGCCACCAGAATCTGTCGGCTAAACATTCCTGGGTTTCTACTGGCAGTGGCGGATATGTAACCGTCATCTGAGTTTGGAGCACACTGTAGATGCAGTTATTTGTCCCAATGATATGATGATGATATGGTGATAGTTATGTGATGCCAGTAGAAGTCTTAAACACAACGTATGCCTAATCATCCAGACTCTGGAAACAACCATAGGATAAATTCCCCTTCAGGAAAAATACCTATGGTACCCTGAGAATCGAACCCAGGAACTCTAAATTAGTAACCGGGAAAGCTGACCACTGAAGCAAGAGGCCAGCCAAAGGTTCCAGTGAGTATTTCAAATGGTGCCCAAAATATGCACTTCCTGAACAGACTTGTTTCATCAGTACATGATAATTTATGTGTCAGAGAGCGAAAGTCTTTACCGATTTTGCCGGAAAACGTATTTTCACATACCTACCAGGGATATTTTCAGCAAGCATAACTTTAGTTGTTGAAAAGTCACAACTTTGTTTCTTGCATTCCTACCGGAGCCCCAATGATCTTGCCCTCCTACCCCTTCCTAAATCTATGACGTCACAAATAAGAATTACACTAGGTAGAGCTATGGGATGAAAGACGGAAAAATATAGACTTTCAACTACGATATAATGGACTAGTACACGTCTTGCATGCGCGTTACGGTCACTGGCATGTACAGGAAAATTTCTTTCAAACAAATGGGTGCTTGAAGATTATTTTTTAAACATTAAATAAAATAAAATAAAATAAAATAAAATAAAATAATGACTTGTCTCCAAGCAAAGACAAACAGTGCTTGCCTCACGCAACACCACTGGATATTTTACATGCCACAATCAACGACTTTACTTCCTCTCCAAAGGAAGCTGTGTTACGAGTTTTTATCATTCAATAAAAATTCATAAGACACCAGCTAGGTTTGAACACACAAACATCAAGTCATAAGGCAAGCACTTTACCACAAGACCACCAATGTCAACTATGGTTTCAAGAATACATCACTCATAGAGATCCATACGATGGAATTAAATGTAAAACCATCCATTTTGCTTGGTGTTGTTTATAAACAATTTCTGAAGCCTACCATAATTTGTTGAATGAATACTGACTGTATATCTTTGTAATCTAAACAAGTAGATAGCTGGTGTAGGATCAGTTTAAAATCTTCTATATTTCAAAAATGGACTCACAAATAACATCTCAAAATTTAGAAGTATTTTTGCTCGTGTCATTAGAAAATACAAACAGATATTTTAAGTTCACTGAATAGCGAATCAATAATCCAACTAAAATGGCCTCAAGATTAAATTTATGCTACCAATAATAAAAATCTGGATACCTCACCTCGCCATAGTTTCAGTGGAATTAATGAATGTACCACCATCACATTTTTAGTCCTGAGCAGTTTGGAACCTGACAGTCCATGTTCCACAGAGATAAATATTTCATCACTAAATGTGTTTAGCCAACTCTCTCTGGTAAGGCTGATGGTCAGTATACATACTAGTCTACACATTCAATATAAACACGTCCCAGAATACTATATGTTACTATATACTCATTTGTACACGGTAAACTTCATATCACTATTCACCCAGGCTATATACACATCTTCTAATGTGGTGGTAGTGGTGTTGAGGTGGAACTTAGAGGAAATGTACACTCATTAAAATGAAGGAGGTGTGGAAAAGCATTTAGAAAAATATAACCCAGCGCACCCAGCCCCGATTTTAAATTCAACCTCCCCATCACCAGAAATGTGGTATATTGCTGAATTGACGCCCCAGAACATGTGAGTGCCGATGAGAGGTTTATAAATGTGATAGTTGTTTTTAAATGAGCCATTTTAATCTATGTTTTAATTGTTTTATATAATTTCTTTCTATTAATTATATATACATTTTGAATCTAACATGCACACACATTTTCTCTATATTATCAAAATTAGGAAAATATATGGTTTTCACAAACAGTACTACAGATTCTAGATACTAAAGAACGTGATCTTTTATCGTCAACGTATTGATATAAAATAAGAGGAAAATCTCGTTAAAATATCAGGATAATTCAAGCAAGTTTTGAAAAATCAATATTTTACAAAATAGCTTCTTATCTGAACCTTTACAATTAAAACAATTATTATTATTAGCTCCACGACTTACTAACCGTTCGGGTTATACGCACTTACGCTAATGTGTAATTGGTAGGGTGATTGTGAGATGAAATGGAGGACCTACAGTTTAACGTGGGATCCGAACCACGATGGGAGGCCTGGCATTCCCCATATTCACAAGTTGTGATTAATACACGTCTTGTCAGAGGTGAAGGGTTTGGCAATCAGATAAATCTGTGAAATAGAAAATATTCCATAGCATTTTTTAATAGTTTAATAATAAAGCCAAAATTAATGTTTTTAGTCATAGAAAGAATTGACAGACATATTTTATAACTTATTTAATGTTTTTACACATATAAACTAAAATCATATAGATCTATTCTATTTCCTTTAGGTTCTGACATGGTAGGTAGCTTCACCAAACCAGCAGCATATTATTTGCTTAACTTTTTCTCCAAATTGAAAATATGCATAAAACAAAGGTGTTTTTACATTTTAATTTAAAAATAAAATAAAACTTCATGACGTCAGCCCTAAGTCGAGTCATTTAGACCAAGCGGCATCCGTCTTTTGGCAAAGATAATGCCAACTTCTGTGATTAGAGGGCGTCATGTGGTCAGCACAACAAACCCTTTGGTCATTAATCCCAGTTCTGATTACCAAAGCCGCTATTTTTCAACTCCTCTCATTTGTACTCACAAGGCTGTTTGTTTGACCCTGTTCTAGACCCACTGCTCCACAGAAAATCTGGGAGCCCTGGGGATCAAGCCTGGGACATCTGGATCTGTAGCCAGGAGCTCTGACGATAGACTACAAAGACAATCTTTTTATAATTTTTTTAGAGATCTGGTAAACTAGATTAAAATGATCTCTTGCTCAAATGGCACTTTAGTTTTTAAATAAATTGTGCAATTATCAAGCTCCTGAATTATTTGTATTTTTTTATATAAATAACTGGTTTTGTAGTGTCTAATATTCTATTTACAAATATTTTAATGGTACTAAAATTAGTGAATGTAAATATTTAAAAAATGGGACTAGAACTTGAACCTAATTGAAAACCGGAAAGAACAAGGACTTTTATTTTTCTAGAACAGGAACCAAAACATTCAAAATTTTGTTTGGAGAATCATAATAGAAACCAGACCCGGTTCACCTCCCTGATCCCTACCATTCTTATTGTACCTTCTACGTATGAAAATATGTGTAATAAATGTAGAACAGAATGTTACCATCAAAGAAATAGCTTTTCTCAAATATATTATTTATTGTTGACATTTATTAAACCATATTTCTGCCAAACAAATTAGTTCCATAAGGTAAAATGGAGGTTGAAAGGAAAGAACTAGAAAATACCTGGAACAACTTAGGCCTTTAATATAAAAATGAATATCAAAAGAACTACTTTTTTAGTTAAAGATAATATAACAATCTGTATTTTGAATAGGGGTGGGATCTCAAATCCTTATGGATATTCAAGATTCGAGAAAATTTAAGAATATACACTCAGATTCTTAATTTTTAAAAATGTGGTTTAAATTAGGAGGGATTTAGCCTAGTGCTCTATACCACATAACCTTAATTAAAAAAAAAGATTTTCTCCCCCTTTTCAAGTTAAATCTGTTTAATACTGTTTTCTAACACTGCTTATTGGTTGTTCAAAACCAATTATAATTGTAAAACTAACTTAACAGGGCCTATTAACTTAACATATAACTGAATGTATGAATGTTATAATGAATGGATTATAAGAAAGAATTTTAACATCTAGTTACTAATTGTAACAACTTGTGAATGTGGGGAATGCCATCCTTCCGACTTTTCCGCGCTAGCGGGAAGAAAGAATCTGAGATTAAAAAAGTCACTGAAATGTGAACATTTACATCATTTTCAGCTAATGTCATATATTTTGAACCCAAAGTGGAACCGGAAGATTGATTAATCTGAAATTTTGTATTCATGTTTCTGAAACCATTCCACAACTTTTCCGTGCGAGCGGGAAAAGAATTTCACCAAAAAAAAATAATGTTATGCTCCGCCCTAGTGTATGCCCTGCCTTTCTACTTTAAGTTATAATTTAAAAATTAAATGACTTGTAAACTTGTTATGACTACTCTTGTTAAATGTCAAATCATAATATTTGGAAGAAGGTACAGAAAAGGTGAATAGAAACATATAAGGAATGAACAAAATATGGCTTTTACAATGAAAAGAAGAACACAGTTCACACTTTACCATGCTGTCATTGGACAAAGAGGTAATGGCTGCCTATTGAAGAAATTTATTCCTTGACCTAAGTTTCATTCAATCAGAACTCATCAAGGAGGAGTGTAAAATGGACAACAGAACTTTCAAAGTGTAAACCCAAATAACACAAAATGTTTAAAAATGAGGTGGCCCAATGGCTAGATAATTTTATAATAAAGGAAAGTGATAAAACTAAAGAAAAAGGAAAAATAAACTATTAAGAGTAAATTTGATGAAGAAAGCCCACCTAGGGAAAGAGTCCAATGCACAAAGGTGACATCTTCTTCCTTTCTTCTGTCTTCTATAATAGAAGTAGTCACACACACATTTTAACACAAATATCATAATATTTCGGCATTGTTGCCTTTATCAAACACAAAGAAGAAGAAAGTACATAGTACACAAACAATGGATTACTCCATTTTGAATTTTTAAAAAGAAACTGTTAGAAACACATTGTACCAACTGTTTTTGGGAGCAAATATAAATTCCTTGATTAAGCTTAATATTTATAGAAAACTGATGATGCTGATGATAAAAATAATAATAGATAAGAAAATAATGATAATAAAAATGATAGTAGAAAAGGATTTTTTTTAAATAGTAATAATAATAATAATGTTAATTTGAAAAATAATAATATTGTAGAAATCTTGATTTGGTAATCCATTGGTGGGCCAGTTCCCACTGTCTAAGTTGAGAACTGTTGCACTGTTTGGGAAATGCTCTTAATATTTTGGCGGTGTAGCAGGTTTGAAAGTCCTGGTTGTGGGTACCGGCATGGATGGGTACAGGCTTGTCCAGATCTTTGTGGTTTGTGTCAAAACGATGATTGTTCATTCGCTGTCTGAGAGAACCTGTAGTGAGGCCTATATATTCTGCATCACATGATTTGCACTGTAGTTGATATATCAAATTATTGGTTTTGCAATTGTAATAACCAGGGATCTTGTATTCCAATTTGGTTACTTTGCTGTTGAAGGATGTAGCTGGTAGGTGGATTCCACATGTGCTGCAACGGGTGCTACCGCAGGGGTATGAACCTTTGGTAGTCGGTTTTTCTTCTCGGATTCTCTTGGGGTCAGGAAGTTTGGGATGGACTAGATTATTGTGGAGATTGGGTGGCCATTTGAAAGCGACTCTCTGGGGGGTGAACTAAGAAGGTTTTGTGTCTGGGTAGAACTGGTTAGGAATTTGTAAGCACTTTTAAGGATGGTGTTGATACGTTGTAGACCAGGATGGTATTGGGTTGTGAGAGGGATGTCAACTTTTTTTGGAGGTTCGTAGTCATCCCTGGAGAGTGCTCTGGAGATTTGATTGTCTATTAGAGGCTTGGGGTAACCTCTACTTTGGAAAGCTGTGGAGAGTTGTTTACAATCTTCAGTTAAATCGTCAGGTTCTGAACATATCTGTTTGGCTCGTGTGGCAAGGTTGAATGGTAGATACCTTTTTGTGTATGAAGGATGGCTGCTATGGTAGTGGAGGTATTGTTGGTGATTGGTGGGTTTTATATGTACAGTGGTACAATTTGGTTGTTTTCAAGGAACAGTATTTTTCCTTTTTCTTTAGTTTTATCACTTTCCTTTATTATAAAATAATACAAAAGGAAGAAAAGGGAAAATTGTAAAGAATGGAGTTATGACACTTAGAGTAGCCCCATGGCTTCTTTGGTGCTGACTGACAGCTCTCAGCTGACTTCTGACAGTCAACATTTAGGTATATACCTAAATTTTGACTATCAGAAGTGACAGCTGCTAAACACATGTTTTTGCAGATCATTTGGTTCGGCGTAGGGATACACAATTTGGTCTAGTAACTTTTCAAAGCTGTCAGCTGTGAGCTGTCACTCAGCACCAAATAAGCCACAGGGCTACTGTATATAGGAACATGTAAAAAGAATAACATAAAGGACAAACACAGGAAATAGACATTGAATGTGAATATATATAATATAGCTCTATAAAGAAAACTTCTTTTCACTTTATGAGGTGAATGAATTATATCTGGAAGAAGGTACAGGAAAGATGGATAGAAACATATAAAAGGAACAAACACAATATGGCTTTTACAATGATAAAGAACACAGTTTACACTTTACATTACTACCAGTGGACAAAAAGGTAATGACTACCTCTTGAAAGAAATTGATCTTTACTGCTTAATCCCCCGACCTAGGTTTCATTCTATCAGCACTCATGAGGAGGGAGAGTGAAACATGCAACGCGTCAATGGTACCAATGTAAAGAGTCAACTGAGTTCTTCTTTTCACTGTAAAGCCAAATTGTGTTCATTCCTTTCCTACCTCATAAAGTAAAAAAGGAAGTTTTCCTTTTAGAGATTTATTATATATGAATCATGATATTTATCATCAATTTATGAACTACAAAGATGAACAGATATTTTTAATACATTAGAAAAACATTTGACTATATGGATACCACAAGAAAAAGAAATAATTTTATCATCTACAAGCACATTTTACAATGTAATCAATTTAAATTTCACAAATCAAGTATTTTTTATTAAAATATAACTTTTTATGAAATTTATAAAACAATTTATTCACACACACACAAGATTGGACCATAAGTTTGGAATGTATGAAAAACAATCTTTTGAATATTATTTAATAAATAAATGCTTCTCTTAAAGTCTCTTCTTTCACTTAGGCACTTATTTCAGGTACCACAAAACTTAAAACCACGCACTAAGCAGTGTTCCCAACTAATGCACATATGTCTCAATCCAATTCAATCCGATGTTGCTCCCCCTAGTTCGACATGAGAACGATTCAATGTGGACATCTGCAGAGGAATGTAACCATCTTCTTGGAAGTACGGGTGATTTAAGGCAGATCCTGTGTCAATTCTGTTAATGTTTTTGAACCTCAGCATTTTCTGTCAACAGCATTAATATTATTATTATTATCATCATCATGCCGCAAATATAATGTACTTCAGTAGCCTGCCCATGACTTTATCAAATTATATTAAAATATATTTGAGTATAAAGTAGTTAAGTGTGAGTGTTATCATTGTATATTGTTGGTAGTCTGCAATTATGCATTATTTTCTGAGTTTCTTGTCAAATAAAAATATTTCCAACTTTCTTTTTTATCAAATTAATTTGATTCTTCCTGGAGTATAGTCCCCTTGTAAATATTACTAATAATATACAATGATAAGAATCAGTAAAGTAAAATTTTTCAAAGATAAATAAATACCCCTTCCCATTTATATAGTAAGTATTTAAGATTCTAAAGTTTCTTGCATAAACGGGTCAAAAATTAGGAGGAAAAAAACACATTTAAAAATAATTTACTAGGCTCACTAATACAGTTACATTTACTTTAAAATATTTAAATGATTAGAATATTACAAATTTAAACCACCCACCATATTTCCCATCAAACACACCATTAAAAATATATGAATGTTTACTTAAGTGATTTATTTTGTGATCTCAATCAAATTAAAGAGAAACCGAAATGTAATGACACGCTAAGATTCCATCATAAATATTGCCATCAATTTGATATTTTTTTCAAAAAAGGTTTCTCTCATTGGGTTTAGATTTGTAAAGTTTTTTTAACAAACAATGTGAATTTTTTTGAAAATGTACTTGTTTGTATAGCTAACATCAATATTATGATGGATCAAATAGCTAAGCTATTATATTTGTTAGTTACGGTTATAGCTGTATCTAAATATTATATTCTTTAAATTGAAAAATGACTCCTGGACACGGGGATCGAACCCAGGACTTTTGGCTTAGTATGGCAATGCTCTAGCTACTGAGCTATCCAGGAATTGTTCGGTGCTCAGGGTCATTCTCCACTCATAAGGCAGAGTTTGTTATGGACGTGCGGAAATCGTTGGCTACAAATGTGTACTCGAGTAAGTATTCATCATGATAATGTGCATTCGTACAACTATAATTGTACTATTGGCAGCAAAAAGCCGAATCGATGGTGGCTGCATTATCTGATAGGTCGTGATATTAATTGATCACACATTTGTAGCCGACAATTTCCGCATGTCCATCATAGACTCTGCCTTAAAATATGAGTGAAGAATGATCTTGGGCATGGGACGATTCCTCAATACCTCAGTAGTTAGAACAATGGTGTACTAATCCAAAGGTCCCAGGTTCGATTCCCGTGTCATTTTTCGAATTAAAGAATACAACATCAATATTGTTAGGAGTAGTTGGCTCTTATTTGAGAAGTTTGGTTTTGATGCTTGGAAAGGTGTTCTGTGAAATCTCTAAGTATCAGAAACCTTGAAGACTCAAAAAATGTATTTTATTAAGAAGTGACCTTTAGTTAGATAAATATATATTTAAAAAATGTAAGGTGTGCTTGAACACAGTCTAATCTATAGGTTCTGTGGATATTAACTACAACAATCTAACTGATGCACTGTGCAGTAATGTATACAGGATAATTACGACAAGTGAATAAATACTCTACATAGCTTACTGTACAGATTGCATAATACAATGAAAAATACACAAATAAAATGAAATGTGAACAGTAGGCCTTATGTACTGTAGGTCCATATGTGTGCAAGCACACAAATGGAACCCCCACTGAAGGCTCAAAAGAGGCGTGAGATTTAACCTTGAAGAACCAGTCATTCCCGCCTATATTACACAGCTACGGACAAATAAAAATACAGTTTGAATCACATTGTAATTTACTGATTTAATGATTATTATATTTCATATTTTGAGTAAAACAACATTTTGTCCGAATTTTTGTATTAATTTACCAGATTCCCGACCTATTCCCGCTTTTTGCCGATCACTTCAAATTCCCGGCTAGTTCCAGTTTTCCTTGATTTTCCCGGATGGTAGACACCCTGCAGTCAATTACTAGAACATGGTTCTAAATACTCCCGCTTGCATCGCAAATTCCTAAGCGTCATAATTTGGAAGAATTAAGTATCGGTGACCTGATGGTCTAGGGGTAAGGTGTCAAGACTTCTGTGCTGGAGGCCAGGGTTCAATCCTCGGTCCCGGCATAGATTTATCTGATTACCAAACCCTTCCTTCACCTCTGACAAGACATCTTGTGAATGTGGAGAATGCCAGGCCTCCACCGTAGTTCGGATTCCACGTTAAACTGTAGGTCCTCCATTTCATCTCACAATCACCCTACCATTACACATTAGTGTAAGTGCGTGTAATCCAAACGGGTAGTAAGATGCGGTGCTAATAATAATAATAATAATTAAGTATCCTAACAATGTCTGAGGATGAATACAGGGTATTCAACTCATCATTATGAAACCTCCTCCGTTCCCCAGTATCTTAGACTCTTCTTTGATCAAATATCTTTCTAAGTACCTTGTTTTCAAATACCCTAAATTAATTTTTGTCAAATATAAGTTATATATATGTACACTCATTAAGCCACCAAACCCATTTACCTGCATAAGGTCTTGTCCGTTTGGGCAAATTTCTGGAATTACGGTATGCAAGGAGATCGCAGGTCGAGGAATGAATGAACTCCATAACAAAGAGACGTTCTCAGGCCAATCAGATTCTTTTGGTGTGCCAATCACGCTATAAAAAAAAGTATTAAAACATAACGCTTTAGTCACAAAATATTATTTATTTGTGTATGCTATAATTCAGTTCTGTCAATCACAAGACTTAAAAAATATCTAACCTAAAAGCATAAAATTAAGTTTGACCCCCCCCCCCCTCCATTATCCGCGTTTTCCTCAGAAGGAACACCTCCATCCAATGTAGCCAGTTGAGATAACCTGTGTCAAATTTAGGTGTGTGACTGCCCACCTAGCACTTACATTAGCTTAATAGAAACAATTTTATAGTAATTTATAAAACAAAAAAAACCTTTGTGGTTATTGGTTTGGAAAAAATATAAATACATCATTATCATCAATAACTGTTTCCAGTCCATGGCCGTGTCAGTTAACTAAAATGCCCCCCTAATCCCTCATCTAGCTCTTTCCTTTCACCATTCTTTCTCCTTTATTTTATTCCCTTCTTCTCCTCTCACTTGTACAAGAGCAAGAAAAATAATATAATTTACTCTGACAGTCAACGTTGGAGAGGTATATATTGTATTTTCTATTATGCTTGTCTATGGTGCATAGTAAATAAGAGTTTGCATAGCTTTGATAAGATAGATATAAATTTAAATTTTATGATCATTAAAGATAACTTGTAGTGTACCTTTTCATCATTTCTGTACCTTGTTCCATACATAACAAAACATATCTCAAAAAGCTAAAAGAGGAAATGAACATTGGATGCAAATGTAATTTGCGAGCCCCTGTTCCCTCTATAGGACAAAACGCTTTTCCCCTCTTCCCCCTACCCTCCTTGAGATCACTGACCGAGGATGCCATCCCTCCTCCCCCTCTCTCCCTTTCCCCGATGTCACCAGATTGTTGCAATCTACCTTTTCTGTGATTGTGTAATCCTAGGAACTCCATAAATAGAATTTTCCACTCTCTCTCCTGCCATTGCTAGAGCTACTTTAGACAAAATTTATTGACCCTTGTCTATGATGTATCATCTTGCGCAATTATGGCAGGCCATCTGCATTATCCCCACCTTGCTGAGGCAGGTATTTTATTTGGGAATATTGCTCCCTTTTGATTTTAGTTTGAATCCATGAGCAAAAAATGTATGCTATTTGAGAAGAATTGTTTTTTTATTGGTTGGAGGTTCTACTCTCAAGTACTGGGTAGCGTGTTTGACCTCTCACAATGAAATCTTATCAGAGACTGAACGCTAAGTGTAGACTCAATATGTAACCTCTCCTCCTCCTCCCTTCCTTATGCATGTCAATACGATTCTTATGAATCTGCCTCAGTAACATATGCAGGATTGGTGGATTGTGATTTTAAAAGATTTTGAATGTCATTAGTTTTCTTCCGATGAGAAGTGTTCTTGTTGTAGGATAGATGCAAAGTCCCAGATCATGTATTCCCAAAGGATGGAGTGCTGGTAGGTTTACTTGGTGGTTGAGAAGTTGCAGGTCTTGAGTTACATAGGCCTTGAAGACGGAACTATGGTTCTGAGTTTTCTGGGGTCAAAAGGAAAGGATCTCTGACAATTATATGAAGGTAGGGGCAGTAGGAACTGATTTGAGGGGGGAGGGCGGGTTATAGTGAGTTCAAATGGGTTGAATACGAGGACAAGAAAGTGTTCTTGTTTCCGCCTCATGTTCCTCTCTTCTTAGATTTTGGCAGTCTGTGGAGTTGGTCTGTGTGGAGATTATTTAAGTCTAACGAGTGAGTTTAAATTACAGGCTGGAATGTCTTTGGTCACCAGGTAGCCACCTTAAGAGCACTACCCACTTGAAGAGAAAGGATGATTCCTTGGGGAGCCGCCTGGCTGGCGCTACCCGGATGGGAGGTGGGTGGAGTTACTCCGAGGAACAGCCACAGAGGCGCTATGCTAACCAAGTAAGTAAAAAGTTTTTGTCAGCTTGACATTTAAATTAGAGCTTGTGTTCTCTCTCTCTCCCCTCGCCTCATTTTACACATTGGTACAACGATCCTTATAAACAATGATAAATCTAAAGTGAGTGGTAGGTTATCAGAAAAATACAGAGTTCTACAATATACAGGGGATTTCTTAAAATTAGTTTGTTTATACAAGTGTAAGGAAGTGTTGTACAGAGCATACTTTTTACCCATTGTCACATATGGAGCAGACACATGGACATATAATGTAGGAAAGACTAGGAAAGTGGAGGCTATGGGAATGAAGTTTGAGAGGAGCATGTTAGCTGTCACGAGGAAAAACAGGACTAGGAATGAAGCTACCTGGGCAAGAGGAGGGATACCGCAATTACATGAGATAGTAGAGGAAGCAAGAGTGAGATAGTAGCGTCATGTAATGAGAATGGAAAAAAGATAGGGTGCCAAAGAACATGATGGAGATGAAGTATGTAATGTATAAAATTATTAACAGTTACGGTTTGTCTAATAGGGTTTTTAATTTGTTTGTTGGAAGAATCATTGGCTAGGGCCAAAAAAAAAAGTGGACTGGTCAAAGGATGTTCCTATCTAAGTATACTTTCATTCTTTACCAATTTCCTTTTCCTCTCTGTTGTGTTTTTTTGTTTCCTCTTTTAGCAAGTGGAGCTGCACAGCTCACACTTCCTCCTAACGAGTTCTGATAGAATGAAACCTAGGTAGAGTAATGGGTGGCAATTAAGTCTAACAGGTGCTCAAACTGGGCCAAGTACCAGGGATAAAGTGTGGGCCCCCCTCTCTTTGTAATATTTGACACAAGTGGGGGTGGATCCTTATTTGTCTAGGAGACAGTTAGCAAAAAAGGAAGGAATTTTGAGGGCCTTAGAGACCATTCGTCACCATATGTTTAGAAAATATTTACAGTGGCCTTATGAAGATATAGATTTTACTACCCCATGAATGAGCGGCAATTATGGAGATACAGGATTTTATCCACCCTGCGATTGGGCATTAATTATATTGATATCAGATTTATTATGAAATATTTGATGCAGATGTGGACGTTACCGGGTTTTATGATGAAGACATGTACATGCCTTAATATACACTTATCCTATGGTTATGTGATCTGATTATGTGATATTTATTCTTATAAAATGAGCAAAACTTTTGATGTTGCACACGATTTATTTATATGATTACACCTTCGGTATTGAAGATAGTTTTTTGTTAATTTACAGATTTTTTTCTGTAATATTACATGTTCTGTGTGTGTGTATATATATTACTGTCCACTTTGTGCTGCTGGCACTGTCTAAATTCAAACGCACAAGCAGCTTATATTTGACCTACTATTTTGCTTCTTGTACCCCTTGTCAACAGTGTCAAAATTAACTAATAGAAAAACTCTTGGCAACTTGGTGTTGTTAAGGCTAGCTTCCTAATGGTTGAAGGAGCCAGCATGCCACATGATTTTTCTAATATAATGGAGTTGGATCTTTTAAAGAAAAAAAGTTTAAAGAGCAATATATTGAAATTATTTCTAAAAACGTGTGATTCTCCATGGATGGAGTATCAAAAGGCAACTTTACATACAGCTTTTTAAAGAAAAATACAATTCATCGATCACTTTTTTGAATATATGAGAGGGGTCCAAAACAGTATCATTACAACCTTTGTCTGGACTTTTTTGAAAATGTGAGTCTTCTATTAGCTATTTGGAGTGGTGCTTCCCCATCAATATTTTGAGATTTGAATGCTCCTAGAAGTTATTTAGAGTGGTCTTAGCCTATAATTAGATGCCTATTTTAGAAGCTATTTTAAGTGGTCTTGCCACAGCAAATTTTTGAAAATTGGGTGACTCTAGACGCTAAATGGAGTGTCCTTGATTGGAAACTCTTTGAAAAATTAAATGCATCTTTAAACTATTTTGAGCTGACCTATTTTGGAAAATTTTGAAAAATAGGATGCTCTCAGAATATATTTTGAATAATCTTCCTCGGGCAATTCTGAATGCCTCTATAATCTATTTAGAGTGGTCTTCTCCTGACACATTTTTTTTAAATGCATGCCTCTAGAAGTTATTTAAAGTTTGATACAAATTCATCTTTCAGTTTCATGTTCGAGAATATCAGAGAGGAGTGAAATAAATTTAAAGGGGGCAAGTTTATTCCACTGTGGGGTGGGGAAACAATTTCCAGAAGGGGAATGCCGCCTTCCCTGTACTCACATCAATTAGTGACTATAGTTTGTACCTTTTTTTTTAACTTTGTTGTCAAGAAAAACAATGTACAAACATTAATATGAATCCTAAATGAACATTGAAATGTTAAGCACACAATGACATATTTAAATTTAACTTAATTTACTGCCCGACTCTCTTGTATACCAAATTTAGTTTCAGTACAAAATTAATAAATTTCGTAAAATTTCCAAACATTTCAAAATAAAGGACAAGACGAGACCGAACCAATGATATAATATTGTGACAAATGCCATATAGTCCTCTGCAGGAAACCTCATTTGGTGGTCTGGGCATGCATGACATTGTTATTCAGTACGGATAGGCATTTTATTGCTTGGCATTCATGTTTTATTTTGTATTTTTTTCATTGTCTGCATTTTTTTTAAATTTGAGAATCTGGATCTCGAGCCCAGGCCATTATAAGTCCCAGGTCCGGTACCATGTCTCCCCCCTAGTGGCGGGCCTGGCAAAAATGATTAATTTTATTCGAGAGAAACCTTTTTGTCCAGTGGCAGCGATGTATAAACTGTGAATTGTGTACTTCTCCCAGTTGTAAAAGCCATACTGTTAGGTATCTTTGAGGGTTTTTATCCCTCTTTTCTGTATCTTCTTCCATATACAGGTAAGTTATATTATAGAACATGTAAAATAATCAAAGATTTCAAACATTGTAAAAGTTGTGTTATTTTCGTGTTACAGAAACTTTAAGGTAGCAAGATGTTATGCAATAACCAAAACGAAGAATAGGATTCATGAAATTTCACATTTTTATTTAATGGACAAGACGATGAAGGTTATTCATTTGACAACAGTTCTTCTCTGTACGTTGATTTAAAAGAAGGAGAGAACTATTGTCATTTGAATGACCTTCATAGTCTCGTACCTAAAACAGGCAGAAATGTATTATTTGTTGAACTTCAACATCTACATTTTTCCATGTTTAAAACTAAGAGAAAGAAAAATGTTTACATAAGCTAAGTTAAGCTAAGCTAAGCTAAGTATGTATGAAATAAAGTGTATTGAGCAAAAACAATTGGTAATAAATAAAATGATAGAATATTAGGGAAATGGTAGAGCCCAAATAGAAGTAAAAACACTAACACATACTCACACACACATCAATATTTCGAAGCATCAAAATATTAATGTGTGTGTAAATAGGTGTTAGTGTTTTTGCTTTTATTTGTGCTCTACCATTTTCCCAAGATGCTATCATTTTATTTATAAGCTAAGTTCTGTATATCTTTCCAAATTCACTTGTACCCCATATAAAGAAGAGCAACTTTATTCCCAAACATGAATTATACTAAGGGAGTATTTACTAAATTTTAAAATACATCACAATAACACTGAGTTTATGTAAATTATTTTCGCACTTCCAGGGAGATCAAGTTTTTAACTTACTGGAATATTTTGTCGAGCTGATCACCCTCTGAACTGCCATTGAAGAGGGGTGCTCGCCTAAAGAGTTCGGCCATGATGCAACCGCAGGCCCATATGTCGACTGAGGTGGCATAAGGTTGTCCCAGTAGCACTTCTGGTGCCCTGTACCATAACGTCACCACCTGGAAATATAGAACTTATATTAAAAGAAACAGTCGACCTCAGTGGGTCATGTTGGTCCCATCCTATAACTCGTGTACTAATTATTACGTTAATTATAATTATCTCTCAATAATTCACATAGAATGTTTATTCACCATGAACATCACTCAAGTTACAATTATTATGCAACCATGAAAACAAATTGAAACACATTCTACTTTTACTTTTACACTAAAATTGTTTAGAAAGGGATTTATTGACCAAATGATTGTAATATTTCATTCTAACCTGATAAATTAACTTATTACAACCTGCAACTCAATTACTTCAGATTATTACATAGGGATACTTATTTGGAATATACTATTCATAGTTCTTCGACAAGTTTTAGAAAACATTCACCTTTTTGTTGTTTTTATAATCAATTAATCGGTGATCCCAAAGTATGTCATGACTCCTATACTCTTCAATAAAGTTCAGAGTTTTCTCATTTGACCATTCCATCTCGAAACTTTGCACTGAAACTATGTACTAGAAACACTCACAATAGGTGTACGGAATACAACGAACAATACACTAAGTCGCACGGTTTTGTCGCCTCTGAACCCACTGCCGGCGGGAAGGTAGCAACACGTGGTAGCAACACATGATAACAAACAACTTTTGTAGTAAAGTCGCATGCGGCAGAGGAAACGGAAGGCAATATGTAGCATGCTACATTATCACATGCTACATATTGCCTCTTGTTGCCCCGATGTAAGGCCACCTTTAGAAGTGAATCTTCATCACCAATATGGATCATATGTTTGTGTGTGTCCAACTTTCCTTACAGGTGAGCAAAAAAAGCCCTTCCTAAAGTTAAAAAAAAGAAAAAACCAGCAGGCCCTACACTTTATTCTAACTAATTTAGTGGATAAATGGCATAGCTATCATTTTTAGGTGAGGCATTATAGTAAGGAGGCAGGAGCACCACCCCTCCAAATATATAGTTATTTTTATAAAGTACATTTTATCCGAACAATGAGTGAAAAAAATCACATCTCTATCATTTTTAGGTGGGGAGTTATGACAATGAGGGCAAAACCCTTCAAGTCAAATTTTTATGAAGTAAACTTATTTTTTATTTATATTTATGTATCGCCCCATTTTTCCTAATTTGTTTTGTGGGTTTAAATGCATCTACTTGGTTGACATAGAAACTGATGCTTTTAGTCAGTCGGTTGTTATTAAGAAGTATATAAATATATTCTAATTTATTATAAAATTTATATAATTCTATATTATAATATAGGTGTAAATGTATGTCATAATTTTTATATAAATATATATATAAAATTATATATTTCTTCCTAACTACTGACAAAAAGCATATGTTTTAAATATTTAAAATGAAATATATATATATTTTACATGGTATGATCCTGGTTTTAGTTAATAATATGAAAGCAATTATAACAAGCAAAAAAACGCCAACAATACATTTAAATGTGGCGCCAATGATCAGGTTTGACTTAGTACTGCCTACAATCACTGCTAGCACTGAAAAATGTTCATACTCGATACAAGGGAGATATCGATCTATACTATCCTTTATCTATGGGATAAACTTATACTATTCTTACCACTGAGGTTAGCCTCATCTCGAAGTCATATGTTTTGGCAAGACCAAAGTCAGCAAGTTTGACGATTCCTGTATTGGTCACTAGGATGTTCTGTGGCTTCAGATCTCTATGGATGATACGATGCGAGTGAAGAAAATCCACACCACTCAGAATTTGGAAAACTAAATGCTAAAAACATAGAATATGTCAACTTATGAGCTATATAAAACATGTGATATGTATTTTATTTTGATATTTTTCTTTCTAATTTTGTATGAACAT
This sequence comes from Timema californicum, assembly GCA_902141385.1. Lineage (NCBI taxonomy): Eukaryota > Metazoa > Arthropoda > Insecta > Phasmatodea > Timematidae > Timema > Timema californicum. The sequence continues at coordinate 88,823 of CABFOW010002274.1, read as the reverse complement.
AATTTATTTTACTGAAAATTCCTTCAAATCAAATGCCAAATTAGTTAATTTTTACTATAATATGATTTAGTACGCTATGATTTGAAAGTGAAGTTCAATTTTTATAGGAAGAACAGTAGAATTTACCAACATTGATCGGAAGTTACTTACATTAGCTGCAATTTGTAAAATATTTTTATCGGAGCGCAAAATACCCAATTATGTGCCTTTTATGGTTAATTATTAGGAAACATGTGTCATTGACTCATTAGATACTGTATTGTTGACCATCAGAGACGGTGACATACATTTCAAAGGAAGAAAGTCTTTATTGAGCAAATTGCTGAAATTAATGGGCTTCAAATTATTTGTGTATCTGGGTGAAAGTCTCACTGAGCACATGTGTTGAAAGTGTTAAACATGTTTGCATAGGTCCAATTCTTGTATTAAATTGTCGCCCTTAGCTAACATTTGTACACCTTTACGCCTTGGTTCACATGATTTGATGCTCTAAGAGGGTGACATACTAATGAGTAACCTCGTGATAAGTCACACGATACTTGCACATTACTAATTTGTAATCACCCACAGTTACTCCCTTATTAACTGTTTGTTTTGTGTTATGAGTGAGGCCAGTATGTGTGGATACATAGGCCTATACATGTTTTAACTGGAATAAGCATGGGACCCAGTGCGAGAAACTCATTAAAGAAAATTGGGACATAGAGATGAAGATGGATGCGAATAACAGACACCCACCTTTAATAATCAACCTAGGCGACGACAATGATGAAGATGAGTCCAACTCTGGTGATGATGCGGAAGAGGTTCTTGCTACACCTTTAGACAAGTCCAGGGGTGATAGTAACTAACTCCTAAATTTGCTAACATGTTTTTACGAACATTAAATTATTCTAACTATTAATACACATATGCGATAGTGAATAGTCCAAGCTGTTTTTTATACTCTTTTTTGCTAAAGAAGGGGACTGATGTACCTCAAAAAGTACATAATTATGTGTTGTAGTATGTTTTGATTGTGAACTTTGTGGCCTACAGTTTCCTGGTAAGTGTGAGGGCCTTGCCCTTATATCCCCCTTTCAATGTTTAATATAATACACATTAAAAAAAAGTAAAAAATTGCATTTTTTTAAAAGTATTTTATTTTTAATTAAAATAAATTAAAATTGTCATTTACTTTTATCATTATAATTTTTCTTGTTTTCAAAACTTTGCTTGTCAAAAGTGACAGCTGCTAAACATATGATCTCTCAAATCATATGTTTTGGTGTAGGGATAGCCTAATTTTTGAAATCTAGTAACTTTTCCAGAAATGTTCTACTGAAATCAAACTATTGTATGTTGTCTTGCAGAGTTGCCACTAGTTTTCAAATATTTGATGTTTTTCATGTTTTTCGGAAGCAATTTACATTTTGTATATAATTTATAGAGTAGTATAGAGGAACAAAATTTCTTTTTTTCATAAAACTGACTTAGGTGAAATCATGTCAGTGTTTAGAATAAGATGATTTGATCTTGATGGTGAAACGTACACAGTTGTTACTCAGCTTCTGTTTCTGGCTGGAAAAAAAAAGTTAATAAGGGGGACGTGGGTTCGAATCCGCATGTTTTTTTTCCAGTTCCTTTTTCCTTCCATGCAAATAAAATACTATTTAAAGCTTGCAATTAAATGCCCAAGATTAATAAATATTCTCCCGTGTTCCAGTGAATTTTTTGTTTTTTTAGAGACAAAATATTTCCTGTATTTTCCCTGTTCTCACGATTTATCGGGTATTTGGCAGCCTTGTATTGGGACAGTATGATAAGAAAATGTGAGGTTTTGGTACACTATGATAAAGTAGAAAGAGGACTTGGTACACTAAGATCTAAGTAAGTTACCTTTATCCTCGTGGGGGGCAGTCCCGGATCTGGACACCGCTCCAGATAGCATGCCAGGTCCTGATCCACGTGTTCGAACACTAGGAACAACACAAGCTGTTGCTCCCGCTCCAATCTCTGCCCGTGACAAATATCCAGCAACCTAAACAACAACAAAATAGAAACAAACGTGTTTTATAAGAAACACCGACATATTTTGGGTTTATTTGATTTGTCCTTCCATTTAGAAGTAAGAAGTGGATATTCAAACAAAGATATGCATGGATAAGTCGAAAAAGCAAGAAGATAGGATAAGGGAGATGTGAAATTTCCCAAGATAACATAAAGAGTACAGGGAAATCATAAATTTTTGAAAACCACGGTTCTAGATTAGAGGCATCCATCCATGTTCGAATATTTCCTTGGGAAGAATCTCTTTACCTTCTTTTGACCAAGGGTGGCTAAGGGTCTTAAAGCCCCGAATCCTCTCTGCGACTTTTGGAGTGCAAAATTCGTATTAATATTTCTGAGAATACACCAATGTTAATTTTCTTGGACAATGTATAATGAAAGTTATAGGATACGCTACACTTTGTTTACCTTGAAAGGTAGCAGTCTTCCTACCTTGTTGGATTTCACTATGGCATATAATATATTTTTACTACTTTTCAGGATAAATGAAATGTACATGAAAGTATCGAGCGGACCTAAGTAAAGTTACAACAAAAATTTTAGTAAAATAATTCAAATCGAGAGATGACTCATTGCTAGCTATTGTGATTTGCATTGTTGCCAGATTTTACATTTACATTTAATTTGAATTTTAGTGACTTTCTTGTGATTCATCAGGAGGATCTTGAGTGTCAAGGTCACGCTATTTATATGCTCCCGGGACACTTTCCCCCGCGATTGTGGGCAGGCCCAACATGTATGTCAATCTTTACGTTTTTAAAACGATTTACTAATACAAATGTGTACGAGGGGCGCCTCCTTGCTCACTGCACCCGGGCGGCGATCACCCCTCCCCCCGCCCTTGCGGCGGCCGCGTATTGTGACCACTTGAACCGTTACCCTGACAATCTTAGGAAATATGTATTGAAGGGGAGGGGAGGTTTATCATTCAGCGGCCGCGTGATACAACGCGCTACTCTCGTGTTGGATTAGACTGCCGAAGACTGGGAAGATAGGGTTTCGAGGATGCACCCAAATTAAGCCTTCCTGATTCCTAACCCATTACTGTAATTAGTACAAAGGCGTATAACCCTAAGACGCAGTACTAAGAAAGAAAAAAGAATTACATTCTCGTTTTAATAACATTTTTCTGCGCGCTTTAATACACGTAGGCCATTTTTTTTAAAAAAGCACCGTGTCTTACTACTCTTTCGGGTTATACGCTTATGTAATTTCTCTAATGGTTTTAGGTAGGAGGAAGGTTGTATTTAGAAGTGTATCCGCATTTGAGTGTGGGAAGAGTGGTAAACAATTTTGGGCAAAAGATGTAATACACTCCACCGAGCGAAACTCAATCTCCCCGTCGTCGGCAGTCTAATCCAACACAAGAGTAGCGCGTTAGACCACGCGGCCACCGAAGCGGGTCCGTACTAGGTAACCTAGCTCTTTCAATTACAGAGGGGATGAGGAGGATAGAATTCGAGTAAAATACCCCTGCGTTTTGGTGTAGGTAAAGTGGGAAATTATTTAGGAAAAAACACCCTCAGTACACCAAGGGGGAGTTATATATATTTACATCACTACATTTCATAGACCCAATTTTTAAAAAGTATTTATCGTGACTAAATCGACTGATAATATCAGCACACGACTTATAAAATAACTTAAATCCGGAATAGACACAAACACTCTAGTCTCCAGCCATCAATTCAGAACTGTGAAATGGAAAACCCAAATTTCACCAATGATAAACATTTCTATCATGCCAGGAATCGAATCAGGGACCCTTAGCTCAGTAGGAAGATATGTTACCGAGTGAGCTAAGATGTCGAGCCCCGAATTATTCACAGTTGTAATTATATTGATTTGGTCCCCTCTCATTTATTCAAAATTCATGGATGAAGTGTATTTTTTTTAAATAACTGTATGCAAATTGTCCTAATAATTCATCCATGGTTGACCAGGTGTTTTCAAAAGTAAATTAATTATAATACGATTTAAAACTTTCTTTGTTTTAAAAAACCTCCTTCGTTCTATTTGAAAATCTGGTGATGCGTTAGCTGCCAATAGGAATCTAGCCTTCGCAACATCAGGCGACTAGGAGTTCTCCCATTAGTTTGTTTTAACACTGAAGACAAGGGGTCCAAGAAGCAAGGAGTAGGTCATATATAAGGGGCTGGAGAAGCTTGTGTGTATAACAATAAAGACAAGGGGTTCAAGAAGCAAGGAGTAGGTCATATATAAGGGGCTGGAGCAGCTTGTGTGTATAACACTGAAGACAAGGGGTTCAAGAAGCAAGGGGTAGGTCATATATAAGGGGCTGGAACAGCTTGTGTGTATAACAATAAAGACAAGGGGTTCAAGAAGCAAGGAGTAGGTCATATATAAGGGGCTGGAGCAGCTTGTGTGTATAGCACTGAAGACAAGGGGTTCAAGAAGCAAGGAGTAGGTCATATATAAGGGGCTGGAGCAGCTTGTGTGTATAGCACTGAAGACAAGGGGTCCAAGAAGCAAGGAGTAGTTCATATATAAGGGGCTGGAGCAGCTTGTGTGTATAGCATTTAGTAATCTCAATCTATAGCAAGCACTAGCTCTGGCTCTCCACGTCAGTTCGTTAAACAAATAACAACTGTATCATTTTAATGTTAAATTTATAATACTCAAAGTGTAATTAACTAAGTAAATCATGTACAAACATTAATTTTTACTAATTTCAACAGCATTCCATATAATCAGATCATATAGCCGTGTGATGGCAAGTGTGCAGTAAAGCATGCAAGGGTCATTATCATCATCATCATCATCAAAACGGTATCACTATACAGTGTCCAGTAACATGAATATATGGTGTCTTACGTACTTTTTAAATGGCCACTATCTTCTCCAGTTTTCAGCGGTGATTTTAAAGTATCTGTCCCTGATAATGAAAAAAAAAGTCACTTTACATGAATGACCCCCTCCTCAAGTAAGTTTCAAGGTACGCCTCTGCAGTATACCCTGTCCCCAGAGTTACAAGCAGTCCGAGCTATAACCCCGAAAATACCCCCCTCCAAATCCATTCTAAAAAAAATATGTTGGTCATTCACTGCAACAAACACAAAAGGGAAGGGGGGAGAACTATTATTTTTGTCAAGAGAACATTTTCTTAGCTGTGATAACTTCAGACAACAAATGGAAAAAAAGAAAGAAAAAACACTCATCCAGGAGAGACAAGTCATGTCGACAAAGGAAAAAAGAAGGGCGTCTTTTTCATCCAGTCTGTGAGGAATCTAAAAGATGAAAGCTGTGGGTGGCGCCTGGAGCCAGAGGGGGTTCAACGTCCTCTCTCAGTGTGAGAAAGGACTGGAGTGACGGGGGGATTCCCCCAGCCACCCACGCCACGGCGTCGTCTCAAGGCCCCCTCCCTCCCTTCACCTTACACCTTCATACTCCGGCCGGCGTAGGTTGAGAGCTACTGCCATTGTCCGGTTACAAGACACGTCTGTCTCATCTGAGTGATATCATCAACAACGGGACTACGCCTATTTCCGGCCGGTCGAGTGTTTTAAAAGAGCATATCACGGTCGATTAATCGGGTTATTATTTTTATTTTTAGCGACGCTTCTTACTATACGTTCGGGTTATACTCCTGTGTACAAATTGCACTAATGGTTAGGTTTAGGAAAGTTTAATTGAGATTAAGTGCACCCGCATTTTGTGTAGAAAGAGAGTGAAAAACCTTTTTTTTAAACCTCAGTGCACGCAACCGGGATCGAGCCTCGATCTTTCCGTACTAAAAGAATCATACTATACTTGGTAAAAAAAAAATTATTACAAATAGCACCTTCTTCATTCAATAACCTCTAATAAATTGTGCCAGAAAGAGGATTTGGGATCTCAAGAAAGAATTGTCTACTCGACACACCATTGCTGAGGGGGAGATTAGATGTGGGGAGGAAGGGGGATTTGATCAGTGAATAATCAGTTCCTTGGGACTAGGATGTGATATTTATTTCCGCCCCGTCTCGCTATTTGTTCGGGTTTTACACTGGTGTATTCAAGGTTGCTAGTATTTTTTCTTAATGCGAGATTACCTATGTTTTCCAGAAGAAATTCACATTTTTTCAGACATTTTAAAAGGTGTTATAAAGGAATTAAATTTCATTTTTCATATATTATTATTATTATTATTATTATTATTATCACCGCGTCTTACTACCCGTTCGGGTTATACGCACTTACGCTAATGTGTAGTGGTAGGGTGATTGTGAGATGAAATGGAGGACCTACAGTTTAACGTGGGATCCGAACCACGGTGGAGGCCTGGCATTCCCCACATTCATTTTTCATATAAATTGACTAGTGCGAAATTCCAGTATCGGTGTTTAGAACAGTGGCGTATTCTCTGGGTCTGCTAGTCCTGCGCAGCATACCCGTGATTATATACACTAGTTTCTAAATTCAACGTTGTTTGTGCAAACTGTTTGAATAGTAATGTTTAATTTGTGAATAAATATATATGTATAATGTATCTATACAGTATTAATTTTAAACTAATATTTGTTTATAATTCAAGAAAATTGTGTTATAAGTAATTATACAGACATTGGTCAAGGTCATTAGAACTTCTCTAGCTTTGCGTATTGCTACCTGCGAGTCCGACACCTTAGCTCAGTCGGCAGTTTGCCTGCCCACTGAGCTCAGGTTTCCGGGTTTAATTTCCGGCGTGGCCTAAACGATATTATTGGTAAAATTTGAATTTCCCCTCTTACGGTGATGAATTAACGGCCTCCGGGTTTAATTTCCGGCGTGGCCTAACCGATATTATTGGTAAAATTTGAATTTCCCCTCTTACGGTGATGAATTAACGGCCTGGAGGCTCGACGTTGTGTTTGTTCTAGCTTTAAGGGTAAGTCGTGTGCTGATAATCACTTGGCCCAGAACGTGCACGCTTATACCTCAAATAAATGAAAAATGAAAATGCTACTTGTGTGTACTTTTATTACACTTAACGGTGACCTGACGATCTAGGGGTAAGGTGTCGGACTTCTGTGCTGGGGTCCGGGGTTCAATCCTCGGTCCCGGCACAGATTTATCTGATTTACAAACCCTTCCTTCACCTCTGACAAGACATCTTGTGAATGTGTGGAATGCCAGGCCTACACCGTGGTTCGGATCCCACGTTAAACTGTAGGTCCTTCATTTCATCTCACAATCACCCTACCATTACACATTAGCGTAAGTGTGTATAACCCTAACGGGTAATAAGGCGCGGTGCTAATAATAATAATAATAAAGCTCTTATTTACTTTAACATTTCCTTTTACGACGTCCTGCAGAAGATAATTCCTCCTAAGAATAAGGTAGGATGGATTTAAAAGAAATGTACACACGTTTGTGGGAAACGAGATTAGGAAACCATCTAAGGAATACCCAAGTACGCTAGGTCAGGATTCTAACCCCGACTTGTCAGTCAAACGGAGCTAAATGAGCCTGAAATATTACAAAGAAAGAGTGCTAACGAAATTATAAAGCACCAGAACGACCAAAGAAGTGGTTGTCAGGGTAACATACACCCCTCCCCAACTGTACAGTCACTGACAAGTCATGACCCCGCGAGACCATCGTGACACAATGACACATGACGCGGTGTCAGAGGAGCCACGCGCATCCGGTCACAATCTTCTAGTGACGTCATCGTCATTCAGGGGTGTGCGTGCGCCTGGATTGGTCAATCTACTTACTGTACGTTCAGCTCATTTTTATTCCGATTAATTTTTTTTCTAGCACCGCGTCTTCCTTCTTGTTCGCAAATGAATTAATTAAGCTAATTAATTACGGATGTAGAAGGTTGGATCTAGATTAATTGTGTCCTCATTTGCGTAGAGGTAGAGAAGAAAACCATCTAGGAAATAACCCACCCTCCGTACACATCGACCGGGATTCAAAAACAAGAAGGGGGTGAATTTAACCATGTGACCACCTGTGCGGGTACAGGGTTTTATTTTTTTGTTGAGGTATTTAACGTGCTCTTTCTGAACAGACTGGTCATATCAGCACACTACTTATAAACTAACTTAAATCTAGAATATACACAACATCCAGCCCCCGGCCGTTAAATTATCACTATGAAAGTGTAAACCCCACATTTCACCAATGATAAATTTTCGGCCATGTCGGGAATCAAACCCGGGACTCTTAGCTCAGTGGACTGACACGCTACTGAATGAGCTAAGGTGTTGGACTCTACATACAGTTCAAAGATTAATCTACAATCCTTACTAACCAGCATCAGTGGTCGAATGGTCTAAGGCGTCACTCGAATAATAGACTGGACTGCCGGTGATGAGAAGTTCAGAGTTCGAATCCCGGTCGATTGAATCGAAGGTATGTTTTCTTAAATGCAAATTTGGGTACATTTACTCTAAATTACACTTTATAACATTGATGTTATGAATATATGTGTACAAATCGAACGGGTAGCGAAACGCGGGGAAAGAACCAATCTTAATTAATTTAAAGGTAACGAGATTTGTGACCAGAAGATCCGAGATTCGAGCCCAACAGACTACAATCAGCTTTATTTATTTTCTCCAGGTAGTAATGACACGAGGGCATCACACACACACAATAGTGTTTTGTTTCCTAAACATTTAAAGAGTGATGATAACAACTTGTTGACAATTTCATTCAAAACGTGTCTTGGTCGTCGCTGTAGGTTAGACCTCACACGCGTAGTTATAAAGGTACTCAACTTTTATATGCTCTACTTCCGTCGTCGATGTAGGTTACCTATTCATAAGCTGGCGCTCTAACCCAAACACACTCGTGGCGCATATCAGGTAGGTCGAGAGTTCGAATACGGACCACCCGTTAGAACTGTTGGGAGCTGGTAAAGCACGGGAACTATTCTAAGTCTTTATGTATTGTCATGTCTCAGGAGTCAACCAATCTCCCAGTATATCAGTTCGTGTTGTATTTATATACTAATCTCGGGAGTCAACCAATCTCCCAGTATAAGAGTAACAAGCACTATAGGTGAAATGAAATCCAAATTTCGACTATGACGTACGACCCTAAATGTTTGCCTTTAAAATAAAACGTAAGTAAATTGTTTTCTGATAATATAACTATCATCAACTTACCCCAAAACATAAATTCTTTGTTTAACTACAAATGAGCCCCAATTCCCGATCTTCCATACCAATTGATAAAGTAAAAGATTGTAAAGATTTTGTTTTTTTCTCCGCGTCTTACTTATTGTCCGAGATATACGCATTTAATCTCACTAAATGAGTAGAAATGAGAAATTAATATTTAATATGAAATATGCCCTCATTTGCGTGGAGGTAGAGCGGGAAACTTATACTAGGAAGATAAAACAGACGTAATTCAAACCACGACCTTCTTTAAATTCCAGAGTTTAGCTTTTAGATTAGAATTTCACACCAAGTTCCATAGAAACCGAATCTTGGAGGTATTTGTATTTGCAATTTTGAATCGAAAACGAATCTTAACAAGATTCATATTCGGATTCAAAATTTCAAAGCTTCGAATAGGCTTATTTAAAATTAAAAATAACCACCAGACAAGTTAAAATGAACGGGCCAAAAAAAAAGTATTCATTCGTTACACAAACAAAAGTATAAGTTCATCAAACAGCAACTACAACAAAAATAATTTTCTGCCCATGAAATGGTAAACATGTAAAATTGCTCTTAGCACTTGCCACACGTAACCCAATCAAAATGTGTGGAAATAATAATTGGTTCTTTTCAAGCGACACTCGAAGCGTAAACTTTGAAACGCACCCATTTTTTTTTTCTGTCCCGACAAAAGATTCCCGTGACCAATTTTCGCACCCCTCGCCTGATAGCAGCTGTTTCTGTCAACAGAGTAATCTAGTCACCTCCCCCTCCACAGAAAACATCAAATACTCCTTCCGGGAGTCACATGCTGCGTCCAAAAGGAGAACACAGCCATAAATAAAATAATCAGCCTTCGAAATAGACGATATTGAACAACTTGAGATGGGTTGCGAACCGACTAGAAACGGGACGGAATATTCAAATTAACCAGGGTTAAGTGTCCACTTGTAGAGAGATAATGGGTGTAGGCCGAGGTGACCATTCGTTACCCGATTTTAGGGGACACTCCTCGCAGTAAGACTAATGTCCCGGACTGACTTGTCCCCGACTTGTAAAGTAAATTAATTGTTTTTAAACTTATATGGATTAAATACATCCGTCAAATATTTTGGGGCCGGAACCTCAAAGAGGATTCTCACCCCACCCCGTCAACCACTTCATCAACTCCCGCCAGATATTTTTTAAGAAAAAAACCCATCTCGACTTACTACTAAAGTCCGTTCACCGTAGGAATTATTTTCTGAAAGGCCTTTTTCCCTACCAGAAATCTATTATATAGTAGGATATTGGTAGTAAAAAAGACCTTTAAGAGAGTAATTCCTACCGTGAATGGAGTATTGATCAGGATCCACTCTAGAGATCTCAACTATATACTCTTTCTTTTACTGTCCTGGCATCATAAGCTCTTGGAACAAACTAGATAACTTGACTTGTCACCGAATAGCTAAAATTCCCTTCAAGCGCGCGGTTAAGCTATTTATCTTGTCGAACAAGCTAAACTGAGTTGTTGAAACTACTTGAACTTTAGTGTATGAATGATCGTGCGGATGTTTTTTCTGCTTATTTGAATAATCCTTTATTAAAATTAGTTTGAATTTCAATAAATGTGATAGTGTATGTTGTATTCAACACTGGTTAAGTGGAAGAGAAGGCTAACGCTTTAACTTTACCAGATAAATAAAGGCAATTAATAATTATTATTATTAATATTATTACCTGTTCAGGTTGTACGTATATGACAATTACTCTAATGGAGTAGGGATGAGGAATAAGGAAGAAATGTAGAGGTAATCTACCCGCATTCAAGTGTAAGGAGAGTGGGAAAATATTTATAGAAAAACCAACCTCAGTAAATCCGACTGGGATACGAACCCCAATCTCCCCGTCAAGAGCAGGCCAGTCTAACACAAGAGTGACGCCTAAAACCTTTTGGCAACTGAAGAGGGTCCAGAAATGTTTTAATCGAGTCAGTTGATAAAAGTTTTAAAATAAAAATAAAATCATCGTGGCCAGTGACGAGTGTTTCTCACTCATTTCGACCATTTTTCTTTACTTCACACTCTAAAGGTACTAGCAGATGTTTTACAAAGCAGCCGCTTACTACATCTAACCTAATTTATTGGCATTGACATGACTATCAGAGCTATTGTGTAATCATTTCAATTGCAGCTACCTTATCCGACTCCCACCAGTGATCTTAGAGCGACTGTCCCCAAAATTGACAAGAAGAAAAGAAATGATCACTTTAGTGTACAGTTCAATTTTGTTTTAATGGAAGAGTCTTTTAGAAAATACAGACATATCTTTCTGCTCTCAACTTTTCATCCGTGTTATTTTGATAGGTAATGACACTATGGCAGTTGCAGATCACATGACTTGACGTATGGATACGTGGAAGTGGATCTGTTAACTTAAATAGCTGTCAGATAAAAAGGCTCTCTCTACCCATGAAAATTTGGACTGAAGGCAACCAAACTGACGAGTGATACGTCTAATGAGCGCTTAAGTGTAGGAAAGTCAATATTATTATTTTATTCAAAAGGGTATTTTTAAACTCTCCGATCATAAATCAGTTCACGACTTACAAGCTTGACTTAATCAAATATAAGTACGTATCAAATTGTGATAGCAACCGTTGAACTTTAACCCGCCCTTCCTCTCAAATCAAAATTCTAGGTAAGTCACCTAGAATCAATATGGTCATTGCTAGGACTTGTTTGTAAAGGTCCCCGAGAGTGGTCGGTCAACCACAAGACTAGAATAAACTGGTTCGATTCCGGTTGGTGATGAAGAGTTAGTTACTAGTTAGTGAATTAACAGGTCCTTTCTGCAATGTAATTACCAACTATCTAAACACGAAGGCTGAGTTGAACCGGGAGCAGTCTTCTTCCCAAGTCAAGGTGGTATCTATAATTCATTCACGACCTAGGTTTACTTGGATGACAGCTCGAAATGTTACTAGAATTAATCCCTAATATATCACTACGCCAACAGCTGACAACTATCACTTTGGATGACTGTAATGAAAACAGTTGGTAATATATTAATGTGATATTTAACCACAGTAATTTAGGCCAATATTATTTATATATTTATTTAAGGTCGGACACAAAGTTTATTTATAGTTTTATTCCCCTTAAAAAATATATTAACACCACTTTCACAAAAACTTCTTACGAACATTGCTTCAAGATGGCGACTGACGAATTTAAGCCATATGATTGAACATAACGGTAAACAAGTTTTTTACAATGATGCAGACACGCAGTTGATGAAAATATGTTATTCAGTTAAATACTTCAAAATACGATAAAATAATCATAACATTATTTATTGTATGTAAAAAAAATTACAACAATTTTCTCTTTTCCAAGTAAATACTATGCCTGTATTAAAATGTATTGATGTGTGTACTATATTACACAAAATCAGTAACGTTCGAAAACGAAAAATAAGTAATTTTAATTATGTTTAAAATATTGTTTCGGGTTGGATAAAATTAAATTATTTAAAAAAATGAAATAGTATGAGAAAACTTTAGTCTACGTTATTTTAAATGTAATATATAACAGGTAATTAAAGATATTTACAGTTATAAAAACTGTGATCTTTTACAAGTGTTGGCAACCCAAAACCTAAACATATGATTTTCGAACTGTAATCCAGGTAAAAACCTATCTTAATTTAGGCCAATATTATTTATATATTTATTTAAGGTCGGACACAAAGTTTATTTATAGTTTTATTCCCCTTAAAAAATATATTAACACCACTTTCACAAAAACTTCTTACGAACATTGCTTCAAGATGGCGACTGACGAATTTAAGCCATATGATTGAACATAACGGTAAACAAGTTTTTTACAATGATGCAGACACGCAGTTGATGAAAATATGTTATTCAGTTAAATACTTCAAAATACGATAAAATAATCATAACATTATTTATTGTATGTAAAAAAAATTACAACAATTTTCTCTTTTCCAAGTAAATACTATGCCTGTATTAAAATGTATTGATGTGTGTACTATATTACACAAAATCAGTAACGTTCGAAAACGAAAAATAAGTAATTTTAATTATGTTTAAAATATTGTTTCGGGTTGGATAAAATTAAATTATTTAAAAAAATGAAATAGTATGAGAAAACTTTAGTCTACGTTATTTTAAATGTAATATATAACAGGTAATTAAAGATATTTACAGTTATAAAAACTGTGATCTTTTACAAGTGTTGGCAACCCAAAACCTAAACATATGATTTTCGAACTGTAATCCAGGTAAAAACCTATCGTGAATGGAATATAAGTCGTGTGCTGATATCTACGTTTAGAAGGTACACACTATAAATACCCCCAACTTAAAACTTGAAAATTGTTATTTTAGAAATAATCTGGTCAGAACAGTTTAGAAAATCAAGATTACCACTGTTTTTGTAATATAAAATTCCCTGCGTTTTCCAGATCAGAGTTTCTGGATACAGATGTCTCGGGTTCGATCCCCGGCGCTTCCAGATTACTGTAAAACAGTAGGTCTGGAACGGGATAAACTTAGCCTCGTGAGGACAAGAGGTGATACGTGGATAAAGAAGTAGCAGCTCTGGTCTAGAAAGCTGAGGTTAACGACCGGTAGGTTTGGTTACACCCCCTATCAGAAAATGTTGACACTATATTCGCCAACATGAGGCGGCCCCTCGGTCGGTAAAGCTCGCTTGCGGGTTGACGTCATGGAGTTTTTTCACCCCATTTTCCCAAACACTTGAGACTTTAGTTTAGAAAAACAAAATGGTATTTAAAAAAATACCATTGTGAGGTCATATTATTAGTGTTGAGAACAAGATAGTATGACCTTAATAGGAAAATTTACCAAGATGTTACGCAACCGAATGTATGAGAGAGAAAAATTGGAGGTAGGAAGAAATAGGGAAAAAGATAATATTAAACATTTGTTCAAATAAGCGTGCTGAATTTTTCAGTCCACTTTTTCTTCTGTGCTAAAAACTCCAAATTAAAGCTTGCGCGTAAATGTCCCAAAGTTAAATTATTATTATTATTATTATTATTATTATTGAAATTCGCTGAGATTCTTTTTTACACACTAAAAATTCCCGTGTTTGTCCGGTTTCCAGTAGCATGGCGATCCTAAAAATGCAAACTTTTTTGCTGTCAACATTGATAGCATTTGACGATATTACCGTTGAATATATATATATATATAATACTAACATATACTTTCAACGATATTACTAGTGGTATTTTATAGGTATTCAGGGGCGCATACATGGGGGAGCGGGGTTTCCAGGTCTAGACCCCTTTCCCCCTGGCGAACATGAAAGCTAAATAAAATTATAAAACAAAACAATTATTTGGAAATGTTAAATCCCCTTCATGTTGTGAATCTGGTAATTTGATCACAGTAATAATCGTATACGAGTAATGGATTGGATTGACTGTTGACTTGTAACGTCTTTACTTTGGACCCCCCTAAGAATAATTTGTGTGTGCACCCCTGTAAGTAGTGATAACATACTTCTACAAAAAGTTGCAATTGAAACTTACATGATTTTACGTATGAATATATGAGAATCGTTTTAGTAACTTTAATTGTCCGTTATTCTTCCCACTGTGCAAGAGTTGTAGGGTTCTAAGGAAGTTCAGTATTTGAAAAACAAATCATCTGATCTTTAACTAACACTCTTTTTCAGCGATTTTCAACCTTTTTCAACTAACGGCACACTGAACACGGCGCTAAAATTGTCATCGCACACTAACAGTTTTATTGAGGGATATTATCATTTAAATTAGGATTATTAAGATTGTGTTAACATTTCCATGGCTAAAATTCTAATAATTGTGTTATTTCTAAAAATAATGTTTATCATGCATTTAAAAAGATTTATTTTTATTCCTCAAATTTTCTCGCTGATTTTTTTTTTTTTTTTTTTTTT